>JALBCR010002869.1:0-173097 GCA_030710515.1 Abscondita cerata
TCGGTATTACTTCGTTCAGTTACGTATTGCTCGAAGAAAACAGCGAGTTGCGCCACACCACACACATCTGTACTTTCGTCACAGGCAATAGAAAATGCAATGAAAGAGTCTGATTTTGTTTTTATCTGTTCGCTTATATTGGCAGCCAACTCGGTAACTCTTTCAGCGACAGTATTCCGGGACAAGGATATATTTTGAAAAGCCTTCACGCTCCCGTGACTTACAATTTCCGCGGCCTTTACAAGGCACTCTTTATAAATTCACCTTCAACAAATGGTTTGAGTGTTTTGCGATCAACTCCGACAGTACGTAGCTCGCTTGAACGGCAGATTCATTTTCTTGCTTTGGACGTGTAAACATAAGCTGTTGATCTTTTAACCGTGATTTTAACTCTTTTAACTTTTCGTTTCTAATCATGCCTGTATACTTGTCAAACTTAGTTTTATGACTATCATAGTGACGTTTTATATTATATAATTTTGGGACACCGACTGTACTGTTACAAATCAAGCAAATAATTTTGTCTTTCACTTCACAGCAAAAACTCTAATTCCCACTTTTCTTGAAAGATACGATGCTCATCTCCAAGTTTCCTCTTACTTCCACTTGGTTTTGAAACAGACATGTTAAAAACTTTACCCGAAATAAATAACAATAAGTACTGTTACGTGTTGTAACAATAAGTACGCAACTAAACTCGCAATTCTATCGCAACTGACTCATAACTGACTGAACAACTGAACTGAATCGAGCGGTATTGGCTTATATACGGATTGTGATTTCTCGACAGTTCTTTCCAGAATGTTCAGGTAGCGTCATCTGTGTTCTCGCGCGATAGAACTTTCCGGAACAAGCCAGGCTTTTAGGTTGAGCGCGCATCTTAGTTCATCATCACAGTACTTTATTTTCGGTTTTTAACAGGATCGCGGGCCGCATTACATGGCTGTTTTCAAAATTGATTCGGGGCCGCAGGAAAATGCTCAGTGAGCCGCATACGCCCGCGGGCCGCATGTTTGACATGGCTGTACTAGACCATCTAGTATCTGATAGAGGTTTCACGGTTAAATTCGATATGTGTTTTTTAGAACTGACCATCGATTAATTGAGGCAGAGAAAAATTATAAATTTCTTGGACTGTTGAAAAAAAATTTATACACAATATATTACATTTTACAGCATCGTTCACAACTAAATTTAAACTATGGTTACAACAAGGGACAAAAATGCTCTTGAATTTATATTAAGAATCTTTTTTGCAAACCATTATGTTTTCCTCGCATGTTTGCCCCATTGTCGTAACCTTGTCCGCGTAAGTCGTTAATACTTAAACCATTTTGTTCTAGTGTTGTTAATAAAAAGTTGTTAACCCTTCTCCTGTTGTATCTGTTATTGGACAGAAAGTTAAAAAATGTTCCTGAACACAAAATTCATTTTGAGTTGTATTTAAATTCACAAATCGAATGCAAACCGAAATTTGCTCTTGGTGACTACTATCGGGGTGCAATCTAATATAATAGAAAAATATTTTGATTGCCTAACATTATTTAAAATATGCGTTTTAAGATTATTTCCTATTAAATTGATTATTTCATTTTGGATTTTATCTCCGAGGTAATGGGGCATTTTTAAGTTGTCGTGCATTTGCACTCTTTAGTATGCTCAGCCATCACGGGATCAAATTTAGCTATCATTTCTATGCATTTTAGAAAGTTTCCGTTACTTTTTTCAAATAATTTATTATTACTACTTTGTTGAGACAAAAATTGGATAGTGTAAAAATCCTTTCAATAACCGCGTTCCAATATTTAGTTTCCAAATTCAATACATTTTGAGAAGCAAAATGAATTGTTGTGTTAGATTTTAAACGATTCAGTAAATCAGACCATTTTTAAAATTTTCAAAATGTAACTTGCTTTTTCATGAAGATTTAAATGTTCCAATCACTAAAACCGTTTTCATTACTTAATTTTGTAATTTTAAATAAATTTTCCATGTTAAATATTTTGCAACAGAAACAAAATACAGAGTTTTTGATTTTGAATATAAAAGCCAATCTCGTTTAATATTTTCTGAATTTGGTAAAATACGTATAAAATGTCTGGAAGAAAATTTTCTACCAGATTTGTCTTTAGGATAATCATTACATTCGTTTCGGTAAAGACAAGGTCCGTTTTCTACTAAGCTTTGAATTTGAGAGGAAGAAAATACATTTGGCCATAAACCGGGATCGTTAGGAATAGGTGTACAAGTATACTCATTTTTGTTAAGTCCAATTTCAGCTGTTGCTGTTGGATCAGTAGTTGACGTAGTTGTAATATCAATATGGACATTGATGTCGGTAGAAATTTCGTCTCTACTTGTTGATGGAAGTGAATCCTCCGCCTGATGTATACTACCAATTACAGTGGGTACAGCTGATGACTGCAAATCTTTATTGCTTATTCCAAAGAAATGGGTAATTTTTTCATAATTATTCTTCAAATCTTCTTCGCGCTTTCTTTTCTAAGAAGATTTTGATGGCCAGATAGTTTTTTTTTTCTTCTTCAGACATCTTCTGAAATAAATAATACATTCAAACAGTCTGAATAAATAAAATACAGAATAAATTGAAATTAATTAGAATTATACAAAAAATACAAAGCTAACAAAGCGTTTCAGATTTTTGTTAATTTTGATTATTTATTCTGATAATGTTCGACAAAGTTTTTTAATGTTTATACTAAGAAGTAAGAACCAATGAATTTTAAAACCAAAACAAATTCAAATTATTTATAAAATAAAATTAAAAACAATATATAAAATTAGCTTACCTTATTATATTGTAGAGTTTTTGTTTTTTCTACAAAATCGGCAATCACAACAACTTAAAAATAATCACTATCACAATATTAATTTGCTTTATTCTAATTTAATTCGTTTTTCAAGAAACGACCATCAATGAATGGAGGTTGAAGGTAATAATCGTATAAGAATGAAAGCAGTAACAGTAAGCATGCAAGATGCAAGTTTGAACAAGCAGATCTGCAACTTGCAAAAATTAAGAATTGACAGGAAAAGAATCGTTTGGCGCTAATTGAATCTAGCTGCGTATACAGTAATGCCAGATGAAATTTGTTTAGTTGCCGGTCGCCACATTAATTAGTTCGATAAATTTTGCTAGATATGAAGAAAGAAATGTTGAATGTTTTGAATAACACAAAAGTCTCTTGTAATTGTAACATGCAAGATAAGATGTCCATGTCTTTTAGTGATTGTTGAAATAAGGAATATACAAAACAAAGCAAGGAGTGTTTTTAACGTAAAATAAACCTATTGCTTTGACCGAGAAACCAATATTAAAGTAGATGACATCGGGCTATAAATAATAAACAAACAATAATAATCGAAATATTTAAAAGATGTTATGTTATAGGAAAGCAGTTGCAGCACTTTACATAGAATATTTATTTTATACTAAAAAGTAAAAATATGTTATAATCTTAGGCCATCGATAATGACAAAATCGCCTTCGGCCTTCGGCGCCCTTTGCAGCGTTGCGCCGTCGGGCGCGGCCCGAGTTCGCCCTTATGGATGGCGCGCCACTGCAACTATGTGATTTCAGCGTTTATCTCTGAGTGGACTTACGATTAGTTACTGTCGTATTTATTTTACATCAATAGATATGATTACTGAAAATGGTCATGCGCGAATTAAAACCGCAATAATCAAGTTAAGCGTTTATTATAGTAAACTACAATAAATATTTAAATGAGGTAATTATATAAGATACAATTTACAAATGAAAATCTATCTTTAGGTAACAATATTTTTCACAACTTTCAAATACTGAAATTCATAAAATATTTTAAAATATGACTAAATTATAGTATTTTCTGATATTACCTCTCACAAAAGCTATAAATACGATAAGTCGCATAAATACATTTTTTTAATGACAACGTAGCGGTGATAGTCCGATGTTTCTCGGATTGTCTGACGTTTGAAATATGCATGTCAAACGTTAAGACGAGGACTCTGATGGATCTGTGACGATAGATTCTGAAGAGGGAACCCGAGAGGTTGAGTTTGGGATATTCATATTCCTGCAATCCTCTCACCGTGGACGGGGGTACCTTAACTTGGATGCCTCTAACACAGAGCCTTGAAAAAGGTTCACAGAACCGTAGAAACGACTACGTCTATCACCATTTTTTTATATTGCCAAATGATTAAATATATGTAACCGAGGTATTGGAGATTGTTGTAATCCGAAGATAAACATTCTACATTTTTATTTTATAAGCGTAAATTTTGATGTGTTGATACCGACGTTGAAAAATTGTAATAACAGATTATGAATTTAAAGACCCCAAAAAAAAATTTGCGTGACAATTCGACTCATGTGTAAATAACGCCATTTAAAAGGATATAAAGGAAGGGAGAGAAAATACAACTGGTTAAAAAAATTGATATTTCTGTTTTCCGTCGTTGTTAACACTGTATTAATAGTAAAATTCGTGTGCTATTCGCGTTTTTCATTATGGCGCGTTTCTGGACATATTCGCCAAGCAAGGAATAAATTCTGAATTACAGAACTCCATTCACTGAAAACACAATATGGTCTTCAAAATGGCATCAATTTAGTATTTTTTGTGTCGAGGAATTTTGGTATGGAAACATAATGTTTTTGAAAAGAAATCCTAAAATTCTAATTAATTTGATGAAAAAAAAAAATAAAGTATTAAGGAGTTAAAGAAAATATTAAAAAAAAAAATAAAAAAATTTTTTGGAGATTAATTTTTATTTTTTTAGTTTAATTAATTATTTTATATTAATAAAAAAAAAAATTTATTATTTTTTATAATTTTTTGAATATTTTTCGCCGGCGTTTTTTTTTTTTTTTAATAAAATAATACTAGCTCAGTCATTATGAAAACCGCATTCTCAGGGGGTTGGGTGAAATATAGAAATAATTTGAAGTCCTTCTTTTTAGTGGGTATGCTATACAGGGTGAATCACCACCAACGAGACGGAGATTTATAGCGAAATATTTTTCATTCTAGTAGCTTGCATATTTAATGATCCAATTGTTAACCCGTAAATTCTGAACACCCTGTAAAGAGATGTTTAATATTTGATCATGGAATACATTAATCTAATATCCGACTATTTAGACGTAAGAGTAAATTTGTTATGATTTGTTGAATTAGACGATATTCAATTTCTTTAATACTCCATATTTTAAGAAAAGTCGA
The DNA here is from genome assembly GCA_030710515.1 of Abscondita cerata. Taxonomy (NCBI): domain Eukaryota; kingdom Metazoa; phylum Arthropoda; class Insecta; order Coleoptera; family Lampyridae; genus Abscondita; species Abscondita cerata. Next base: position 5,235 of record JALBCR010002869.1, read on the forward strand.
CAAAACTCAGAACACTCTGTGTTTAGGTATAGGGAACCTTCATGAAACTATACCTTATTTTTTACGGGCAATCAAAAAAACACAATAAGATACAGAGTGTTCCATAAGAAAATATATAACTTTGATGTGCCACAAATTTTTGGGACATACTGTATATTTCAAAATAATTTTAAAATGTAAAATTTCTCAACCTGCAACATACTAAAATGACAAAACTTTTACTGTTTCGCTATAAATCTCCGTCACGTTGGTGGTGATTCACTCTATATACCTATTTTCTATTTGCTCAAGCCGTTTCAAAATTGGAACTTGTCCTTTTTGGTTTTATAGCTGTTTGGACAATTTTTTTTATTAAAGCACTATAAGTAAGCACTTCATGCAATTATAATCTTGTCATACAGACAATTTTTATTCTAACTTAATTTAATATGCTAATTAGGAACTTAATCTAAGATTTCACCCATTGGTGATCCTCAGTTTTGATACATTAGATGAGTTCATTTTTTGTTGAGTAATCATATTAGAACTGACTCTTCTGTTTAAACTAATATTTACACTATATTCTTAGTTTTTAACTACATTTTAAGTACATTAGCTCAAAAGGTTTTTGGTAATGTTTTAGGAATAGTAGCTGGTGTGGTTAAAGCCGTAGAAGAAATAACAGTAGCAGTTGATAATCTAGGTGTGCCAACTGTTATTGTTTAAGACTTTGCAAGTAGTGGGACATATTTGTGATATCTACAGATGCGTCTGAAACCGTTGCAGTTGCAGTGGACGTAGCTGCCAGTACGTCCGAGGCAGGTATGCAAATCGTCGCTGTACTATATTTAAAGCGTTGATGCCTCTTCTCTATCAGTTTGAGTCTGAGTGACTGGTTTCTGAACTTGTGGAATGTCTGTCGCCAAAGAAAACGCAATGTCGCTTTCTGAGAAAACTGTTGGATCATACGACCAGATTCCACACTGCTTGAAACCATTAGCAGCAGTAGACATCGTAGAAGCTTGTACAAAAACTTTTCCAAAAATTTCTGCAACTTGACGTACTGTCACTACCATCCTTGGATGGCTGCGAAGTCATATGCTGTTATTTTCTGATCGTAATAGGTGCACAACGGCCTCATGAAAGCAACGTTCGCTACCTGGAGACGGTGAGTTGTGTGAGGCGTAAAACAGAGAATTATCACTCCATCTGACCTGGATTCCTTAATTAAATCAATATTTTGCGTGTGCGTGCTATGTCCATCAAGCAACACTTTTCGGTCGACTGTTGCACCGCTGAACCTTACGAATTCTTTGAACCACTGCAAAAACAACTCACTCGTTATCCAGCCTGACTTGCTGCATACACCCCAAACACCAGGAGCTCCATTTAGCATCAGTTGTTGGTCCATTCGTTTCCTGGGAAAAATCATCATTGGAGGCATGTAATGTCCACTGGCGCTGAAACAAATTTCGATGGTATTAGTTGTCCCTCTTTCAGCGGAAGTTATGGAACCACTTGTTTTCTTCCTCGTTTAGCAACAATTTTTGACTTAGTTTTGGGCACGATTGAAATTCCCGTTTCATCTCAGTTATAAATACGTTCTGGATTTAGTTACATTGCCTAAAAACGTGTTAAAAGCATCAATCACTTCTTTGTTGAATTCAGACGCACAAGCTGCAGAAGTACTTTCTGGCTTTCTTATTGATAGCTCTGGATGTCTGTTCAAAAATCCTAGAACCCAATCTTTACCAGCTTCTTCTTTTTCAATATTGAATGGATGGACCTTATTGTTCTTCTTAGCTAAACTGTAAGCCAAGGATTTCAAATCTTTCACTGTAAGCCCATGAAGTCTACTTTCCATGTCCATAATATAATCACACAGCTCAGTCTCTTCAGCTTCTGTCTTCCGACCAATCCCCTCTATTTGTTGTTTTTTTGTAATTTCTAACCATCCTGAAACAAATATAGAATTTTGTTATAGAATCAGGGGGCATCTTGCCCCTCGTGCAAAAAACAAGAAAAATTACATCACAAAAAAATGGCTGCCAATTGAGTGATAAACACGTTCTTACCTGACAGAACCATCATCAGACGAAACGATTCACAATCAATAAATGCAACACCTCAAGTATTTACGGCAGCAACATAGCATGAAACATGAAAAACGTTAATAATTAAGCAAAAAAGTTCTTTTTTGCGAGAAATGAAAAAAAACTTAATGAGCAGGTATAAATCAAGCGGCCGACTGAATGACAATGTGGCGGCGCGTCATCAAAGTTAAAACGGCTGTAATTTGGTCAACTCTAACACCTTAAAAGGGTAGGTACCCCGTCTTGCCCGCAACCCCGTCTTGTCCCACCATCCCCTAATTGTCTACTTCTCTAAATGTTGATTGTTTTATGGTTTTCAATTGTTTTATTTATCCCAGCGTTTGTCCGAATTTTCATTTTAAAGCCCTAAAATCGGGGTGTAAAGTTTTAGTTGGACCACCTTGTATAACTAGGGGCCGTTTGCAGCGACACAAATATCAGTTATACAAAAAAATTATAGACAAAAAGAAATTTGAATTATTTTTTTGTAAGCTAAAATTGAACATATTTAACATGGATAAATTAATATCTACGTAATATGCAATGATTAGTGCAAGTTAAAATTAGATCGTGGTCGCCTTTATAATTTCTACTATTTAAGGTTTTTAATTAGGTATGGATTTAGTTCTGTTCATTGCTAAATTTCTAGTCTACAATATAAATAAACTTTAAGTGTGACATTTAATCGTGGTCAATCATACTGGGAGGTCAAAAATTAATTTAAAAATAGACATACTTAAAAATATATAAATAACTAAAATGCACCGCAAAATTTTATACAATCTACAATTCTGTTCAAAATATAGCGATTTTTCGAAACATTCTCATTAAAATCTCTAAGGGATTTTCTGTAAGCATTGTCTAGCTGTGTACGAATATCAACATTTCCTACGGTTGCAAAATTTACCGAGCATTTCATGTGTTTTGCAGACGAAGCATGTTTTTTTATTTCCTCTTTTAAATGTTTTAAATCTCTTACACCGGATTTGCACTATAGCGAGTCTGACGAGTCTTCAGAAAATAATAAACAAACAAAACAGTAAAATACATTTGATACTTCACAACCACATATCCAGTTAGCTAAATCGCACATTACCTTGCGAAAGTTTCGATGAACATCTTTATTTTTACAAGTAAAATGTGTGTCTTGCGACATCTCGTGTTAAAATGGACACGTGTAATTAGTATAAACTAAGTAAATGCCAACAGTTAACTGTAAAGACTAGTGTGCGTTAAAGTGCACGGCGCCATCTAAGTGATGGTTTTAATGCTTAAAACAACACATGAGTCGATAAAGCCAAGATAACTTGTACAGAAGCATACACGCACGAAAGAACACCTGATGCAGCATTTCGCTCTTATTATGAGCTCATCAGAGGTGTATACTCACGTGCGGTATACAACTGTACAAGACGGCGGTTGGTCTTTTAAACTCTCCTGGAGCAATGAATACAAGTAAAATGTGTGTCTTGCGACATCTCGTGTTAAAATGGACACGTGTAATTAGTATAAACTAAGTAAATGCCAACAGTTAACTGTAAAGACTAGTAGTGCGTTAAAGTGCACGGCGCCATCTAAGTGATGGTTTTAATGCTTAAAACAACACATGAGTCGATAAAAGCCAAGATAACTTGTACAGAAGCATACACGCACGAAAGAACACCTGATGCAGCATTTCGCTCTTATTATGAGCTCATCAGAGGTGTATACTCACGTGCGGGGGAGAGAGTGTTGATTTAATTTTTGTTTGGTTTTTGATATTTTTTAAATTTTTTTTTTTAAAAAATTTTTTTTTTTAGTTTTTAAGTAATGTTAAATTTTTTAATAAAATTTTAAATTTTTTTAAAAAAAATTAAATTTTTTTGTATTTAGAAAAAAAATAAAAATAAAATAGTAAATATATATTTTTGAAGAGAAAAATTTAAATTTTAAATAATATTATTAAATATAAATTTTATTTATTTTTTTATACAACTGAACTGTTCCCTTCCCGTTTTTTTTTTTTTTTTTTTTTTTTTTTTTTTTTTGAGCGTTTCGCGTTTTTTTTTTTTGTTTTTTTTTTTTTTTTTTTTTTTTTTTTTTTTTTTTTTTTTTTTTTTTTTTTGGTTTTGTGGGAGGGAAGTTGGGGGGGGGGTGGGGGGTTAAAAAAAATGGGTGTTTTGGGGGTGTGAATGTTTTTGGGGGGGGGTTGGGTGTGAGGGTTGGGGGGTGTTGGTGGGGTTTTTGTTTTTTTGTGTTTTGGGGGTTTGAGGGGGTTGGAGTTAAAATTTTTTTGTGTGTGGTAATGGGAAAAGATGTGGAATTTTTTATAATTTTGTGGGTGGGGTGTTGGGTTTGGTTAATGTTTGGTTTGTTGGGGGTGTGGTTTGGGGGTTTTTGGTGGTGGGTTGGTTGGTTTTATGGGTGGAAAGGGTTGGTGGGTGGGGGTGGGTGGTGGGGTGGGGTGGTGGGGTGGAGTTAATAAAGTGGGAAGTGAAGGGGGGGGGTGGGTGGGCCCCCCTTCAGGTTGTATACCGCACGTAGTGTGAAGAATAATACATCCTCTGATGATCCATAATAAGAGGAAAAAAAAAAAAATCTTTTTGCTGCATCAGGTGTTACCCTAACTATAATACTCTGCATGGGGGGTTCCAACCTTTTCGTGTCAAGACCTTACAGGCTGTGCCTAAGAGAAAGCTTGGGGTGTAATACTTTCGTACAAGTTTACAATTCCTTGGACGGTTTTTTTTATCGACTCACATCTTTATTTTTGTCTTTGCTAGTTTGTCGTAAACTTAGTTCTGGCAAAGGACGACCATTTGCCTTGAACTCAACTAATTTTGTAAAATTAAGTTTGTTAGCACTTTTTAGTTGTTTAATTTTCTGCACTACCGACATTTTCTATTATAGCGCATGCACACGCGAATCAAAAATAGTATTTTTACAAAACAACACAACAACAGTAAAACATATCAATATAAATTCTTAAATTGATTTAAAACACGCGAAAATTGAATCAAAAATCGAGCGTAGTTGTACACCCTATACGAAGTCAACGTAAACTGCGGATCGGCTCATGACCCAAAGTTGATTATTGTTTCGGACGTTCGCGTTTATTCGGGCGCTGCACGTTTTTGAGTTTTTCCGGGTAGATCTAATTCAATGAGGACAATTCGCACCGCCAGCCCAAGATTGAAGAGGATGAATTACGAACGACGGCCGATAAAGTTTAAGTTATTGTACTTGCGACTTAATTACCTATTTTAATAAAACACGTAATAATGAATATTTTTTATATATTGTCAAAATTTTTGGGAGGTCATTGACCAAATGACCATATGGACAAGCCGCCACTGATTAGGAGAGCTTAGAAACGATTCCTGCAAAATTTCATAGTATTTGACCGGCATTATTTTTTTTAATTTTTCTACTTCAATGTCCTATATAAATTTTTATTTTTGAAGTTATTAAAAATCTGTTCGAGAGTATATTTAAGATGCTTTAATGTACACGTTTGTAAATTTTCAGAAGTAATATGTTAAGTGATCGTAATGTTATCGATAATTTTGAGTAAATGTTTCACGAGTACCTGATCCTCGGGTAATTATTATTAGGTACGAGTGGTACATTTACTCAAAATTATCTGATTTACATTACGATCACGAAAGCTAGACAATTTTCCGAATGTAGATTTCGAACAAATTAAGTGAGAACCCTACCAAAAATAAACAAAAAATACTTATTAAATTAATGAAGTAATAAAAGTCTTTTACAACGAGAAGAGGCCTTCACTAGAGTACTACAAAACAACCACGTCCTTTTTTTGCCAACGTTTTACCTACTTTAGATTAAGCATCTTAAGGGCTTCTATTTATTAAAGGAAATGATTAAGTGATCATTCTTGCGTTGTCATTAATTTAAATTAAACAGCTACATAACATTTGTCGGCAACGTATAAAATGATAACTTAATAAAAATAAGTACCTACTTACTTAAAGGTAGCGTTTTTTTTTAGTTATTATGGTATAAGAACTTGAATACATGGTATTCTTGAAACCATCAGTAACCACAATAATTGAAAGATAAAATATTTAAGAAATATGGCAAAAAAAGGACCACGTTGTTTTTGTACTACCTAGTGAAGGCCTCTTCTCGTTGTAAAAGACTTTTATCAACTATAATAAAAATTAAAAAAAAATATTTACTAAGTTAAATTATTGAACTATCAATTATTGGCATCGATAATTTTATGATATGAGGGAAATTCTCATATCAAAATTAGTTGAAAATTTGTATCTCGATTAATCATTAAATAAGTCGCACTGCTATAGGAAAGCTGAAAATAGGAGTAAGTTGTTTTTTTATATGTCATATTAGGTGTCACCACAATCCACCTTTATAATTATCGAATGACAGTTGCTGTGCGCGAACACAGGCGGTGCCGTGCTCAAAAAATGTACTTTGGAAGAGCAATGCTGTTGTGCGTTTTATCCGGGCAAAAAGACTTTCTGCAAAAGGAAATCTCTCCTGTTTACGGTGAAAAGTGTTTGTCGCGTAAAGCCGTTTATAACTAGGTCGAGAAATTCTCTCAAGAGCGCTCAAAAGTTGTTGACGATCAGCGAAGTGGCATATTGTGACAGATGCAACACTTCGACGGGTGAAAGAGATGACTCAAACTGCCACGTGGGTAACAATAGACAGTGTTTGAATTTCCGAAAATTTTGTTTACGGCGGGTACCTAGACGGAAAAACATGGAAGAATTCGAATGGGATTATCCTTGCAACACCTCTCTCCCTACACAGTGGAAGTGGAGAACATGCTGAACAGGATTGTTACTGGTCATGGGTGCACTACTACCAACTCTAAACAAAGCGTGCTTCAATGCAATAGAAACATTCTTTTTCGCAGTCAACAAAGAAATTTAAGGTTGTTCCCTCAGCTGGTAAGGTTATACTTACCGTGTTCTGGGATTCTCAAGGAGTGCTCCTAGCCCATTTCCAGAACAGAAATGAGAACGTGACTGGACTCAGAATTGCATAATTAGGATGGGAACTTCTTGAACATCCAGTTTACAGTCCCAAGCGACTATCATCTGTTTGGTCCACTCAAAAAGCATCTTGGCGGCAAATATTTGGAGAGTGACAACGATGTTCGACAAGAAGTATTGCGGTATTGATAAAGCGATGGGATAAATGTATTACTGCAGATAGAGACTTTGTTGAAAAATAAAACTTGTTTTTGGCTAACAATTTGTTTAATTATTTTTATAACAACATTTAGTGACCTACTTACTAACAAACAATTAAAATCACATATTTCTCGATTCGGTGTTGAGAAGTGGTAAAGTAAAGACGTGTGTATAGAGCGAGTGAAAATAATAGAGTGAATTCTAATTAAAAATAGTAAAAAATAACGGTAGAGTAGTGAAGGTAGAAATTTCATTAAGTGAAAGTGTAAGCGGTCGGAGATAACGCGCGGCGTGCGAGAGATAAGACTGCGCTTATCACGCGTGCACATAGATTGGAAATAACAACAATTACAATTAAATTACGTTAGATTCCCATGAAAATAAATTAACAGGAAGAAATTTAATAATGGACAATAGTTCTAAAAATTAAAGTGGTATTTACAAGTGAATTAAGTTGAAGTCAAGTTAAATTATAAAAAAATAGAAAAATGTCGGATTAAGAGGGGTTACCGTCAGATACAAAAAACAGAATGAGGGAAGAGGCGATGTATAAGATATTTAGAAAGAGTTTAAAATGGAAAGGTTGCCAAAATGAGGAGGGAAGAAGAAAAAAGGAATGAACGAGAAATAGGGCGAATGAATGAAGAGGAATAAACAATAAATATTTAGAAAGAAATACTGAACGAAATAAAACAGATAAAACGAATCAGGAAAAAATAAATGAAGAAATGAGAGAGATAAAAAAGACATGAAAAAATAAACGAAAAGTTGGAAAATAAATGTAAACGATTAGAAGAAAAAGTGGAAAACTTGGAGAAATGGGTAGAAAATATGGAGAAAAAAAGGAGGTAGAAAAATATGGTAGTCAGAGGATTAAATGTGCAAGGAGGAAGAGGAGAAATACAAAGGAAAGTGGAAAATATGATAAAGGAAAAATGAAGATGGAAACAAAGATTGAAGACGCAATTGAAATAGAAAGAGTAAAAGTGTTAATAAAAATGAGAAGCATGGAGAATAAAATAGAGATAATGAGGAACAAGAGAATGACGAAAGGTAATGGAATTTACATAGACGATGACATGACTAAAAATGAAAAGGACGTCCAAATGAAAATAAGGCAAGAAGCAAAAAAAAGGAAAAGGATGGTAAGAGGGTAAAAGTAGGATACAAAAAATGTAGGTAGATAGGGAGGAATGGAGATGGTCAGAGAAGGAGGAAAAGTTGGGAAAGTAAATGACAAAAACTAAAAGAGATAAAGGGGATTTAAAAATGGGGAGAATAAAGAAAGGGGATAAAGAAAAAGCGAAAAGGAGGTAATAAAATACTATTTTGGTATGTAGCGGGTTTAAAAACAAAAGGAAAGGATTTTAGAAGTATGGAAGGCGATTTAAAATGGTAGGGATGGTAGAAACGTGGATGGAGAAGAAAGGATGGGAGGAGTGGAAAGAAATGTTACCGGAAGAATTTACATGGCAGATACAATATACGGAGAAAACGGAGAAGAGGGAAAGAGCCAAAGGAGAAATACTAGTAGGTGTCAGAAAGGAATGGGGGCAGTAGGAGAAGAAGAGGGAGAGAAGTGGACAGGGTTGATGAAAATGTAAGAACAGAAGTAGGTGAAAGATATGTAATAATAACAATATATGGAAAAGAAATAGAAACAACAAAAGAGAAATAGAAAAGGTGGTTAGTTAAATGAAGAAAAAAAGCTAATAATAGAGGGAGATTTTAATGCAAGAATTGGGGTGGAGTCATTCCCCCTCCTCCCCAATTCTTGCATTAAATGATAAATGGCAGAGTAAAAATGAGGAGATCTATAGATAAGAAAATAAATTGACAAGGAATAAAATTGCATGAATTATGTAAAGAAAGAGGATGGACAATAATGAACGGCAACATGGAGGAAGAGGAAAAGGAAGAGTTTAGGTTTATAGGAAGAATGGGAGAATCGGTAATAGACTACGTAATAGTAAATGAAAAATGCTTAGAAGTTGTATAAAGTTTTAAGATAGGGAAGTAAGAGGAAGCGGATCATCAACGACTGGAATTAACTTTGGTGGGGAAAGATGAAAGACAAAGAAAAGAACAGAGAGGAATGGGTGGGAAAGAAGATATGGACAAAAGATAGTATAGAAAGATATTGAAAAAAATGAAAATAGAGGAAGAACAAGAAACAACAAATGAAATAGATGAGAAGATAAAAATATGGATACAAAAAATGGAAGAAGCGACTCAAATAAGAAGATTCAAGAAAAAATAAAGAGAATGGAATAAAAAATAGATGGGGGAATGGAGACTGCCAAATAGCAAAGAGAGAAATGAGAAGTGGGAGAAGAAGATGTAAAAACGGAAAAATGGATATAGATGAATACAGAAGCAAAAGAAAATAGGTTAGAAAAATGTGTAAAACCAGAAAGGAAGAATACAAAAGGAATTGGAACCAGAAATCATCGAAATAAAAAACGAAGTACAAACTTGGCAATTTTTAAAAAGACAGCGAAAAGAGAAAGAAGGATAGAAATAAAAATCAATGAGGAGAAATGAGAGGACACTGTAAAAGTTTGCTACGAGAACCGGACGAAAACAAAAAATTAAAATAAAGAGGAGAAGCAGAAAGGGAGGAATTGAAAAAGTGGAATTAGAAGAAGCAATAAAAAATCTAAAAATGGGTAAAGCGGGAGGTTCGGACGGGACACAGGGATTGCAATGGAGATTTACAGAAGAGAGGATGATAGAGAGTGATGAAAAACATATGGAAAGGGAAGGACTACCTCAACAATGGAAGGAGATAATAATATGTCCAATTTACAAAGGAGGGGATATGAGGGTAATTAAAAACTACAGAGGGATAAGCTTAATAAACGTAGGATACAAAGTATATAGTGAGATTTTAAGAAGAAAGCTAGAAAGGGAAGTAGAAGAAAACAAATTAATTCCGGATTGGCAGATGGGCTTCAGAGCAAGAAGAGGTATATATGTACTAAAACACCTGATTAATAAACAGTTGCAAAAGAAAGGAGAGAAAATGTTTGCAATTTTTTTGGATCTGAGGGCTGGGTTTGACAAGGTGGAAAGAGGGCTGTTGTGGGAGAGGTTGGGAAGAGATAGAATTTCAAAAAATAAAATAAAAGAAAAGAAAGAAGATTATTCTATGAAAGAGGAGGTTATGCGACAGAGGAAATAAAAAGATTGAGGAGAGAAGGAACAAGTATGGAAGCAGAGTTAGTGAGAAGAGATCAAGATACCGTAAAATGGGGTGAAGTTAACCGTTTTTCAATTTCAATCGGAAATTACTGTTACTTCTATTGAGAATAAAATTAGGATGTTTTTTAAAATGTTATGTGTATTATAATTATTGTAGAATCCACAGTAGTTGTTTGTAGTCTAGTAAGCGAGTTTGTCAAAAACAAAAATTTTTTTGTCTTATAAAATAATTGTGTCTGTTAGTCAATAATAAAAAAACCGTTACACAAATTGGAACAGTCGTGTTTTAATTCTAGTCTTAGTTCAACTTTTAACTGGAGTTTGTAATTGGAAGTTAGCAGGTAGCTGGTAGTTTACTGTCGCTTTTTACAACTTTTTTTGGAGGTTCCACCGAGATGCGCTAATTGCAATTAAGTGATTGTTTGTAAAGTGGAAACAGTTAAAAACTCAGTTAAGATGCCTAGAACAAGAAGACTAAATCGAACAGCTGTCAATGAAGGCGTTGAAAGCGCACTGGTAATAATCAACCAAATGGACAAGCTAAAGAGGGCACAGAAGCTGACAAGATTGGAGTTCGACGATATTCACCAGGACCTTGAGAAAACTTCAGGCAACTAGAGAAAACAATGAATCGCTTGGAACTTGTTGACAGTGAAGTGAAGACACAGCTGCTGGATACCGATGCGTCTGAACAGGTAACAAGGAAAGAACTGAGTGAAATGAGGACTACAATAACCAATTCTACACTATGCAAGACAGAATCGAAGGATTATTAACTACTCAACATTATTCACCTGTACCGTCAATAGCCCAGTCAAGTGTTGGAGGTCAGCGAAAGTCTTATCATCTCCCCAAGATCGAACTGCGCAAGTTTGGAGGCAATCTGAAGGAATGGCTTACGTTTTGGTCTAAGTTTCAGCAAATCCATCAAAATGAAGATTTGGCTGAAGGCCTTGAAGTTAGAAGCGCAGGACCCAGCAACATGGATATTTCCCTTAGTGGAACCAAGTCTTCCTGACAAGGTGCTGCAGTTATGGCAACGCAGTACAGATTCTCAGAAAAATTGACAGAAGGAAGAGACAAAGAAGTCAAAGCTTAATATACTCATGGAGTTTTTGAAGAAAGAAGTACGACATTAACAACAGATTGATCTCGTCAAGGAAGGCTTCAAAGACAACTCCAGAAATTTAGCTAAGAAAGAAAGTTCTTTTTCGTCACATCAAGAAAGAAAAGGGAAGAATGATACACCAGCAACAGCACCTGGTTTGTTTCAAGGGGAAGTAAAGTCGTCATGTATCTTCTGTGGTAAGGGACATGCAAACGAAAACTGTGGGAAAGCAAGTGATATGTCTCTTGAAGAAAAGAAGAAGATTGTTGAAGATAAAAGGGTCTGCTGGAAGTGTTTCAGGCAGGGACATCATAGGAGGAAGTGTCCACCTTCTGTAAAGTGTCATGTCTGCCGAGGACCTCATCATACTATTGTTGTATCAACTCAAGCACGGTGAAGAAAATAGGCAGTGCTTCGATAAGATTTGAAGTATCCAGTAATGTTCTTTTTGATGGAACGGTCACCAAAGTGAAGAAGCTCAGTGTTCATAAAGTAACAATCAGCAGCATGTTTTACGAACAAAATTCCATTGTGCTTAGCCTGAGAGAAATGTCAAAGCTTGGAGGAAAAGTGCCTAGGATCACCAACATTCAACTCAAGAAAGAACTGACTCGTCTGCACCTTACTATAAGTGATTGTGAACGTGAGTTAAATCAGTCTCTTGAGATAGATATTGTGATAGGAAGTGATCATTGGGGTACACTCATCAATGGTAATTTGAGGAAGCTTAACAATAGACTAGTAGCAATTTCTACTTTGTTTGGATGGACTATTTCTGGACTTTTGAAGAATGAATCAGCAGCAATGTCTAGTGTTGAAATGTTCCAGACTAATCATGAAATCACAAAATTGTGGAACCTGGAACTAATTGGAATAAGGGATGAGCCAACTATCATGACAGAGCAAGAGAAGGCGGAGAAAGCTAAACATTTGAAGAAATCCGTGAAGAGAATGGAAGATACTGTGTCCGCTTACCATGGGCTAGTAAAAATATGAAGTCTCAACTCTATAGTAATCAGAAATCAGTAGTTCAGCCTCTCCACTATATCACACGAAGACTGGAAAAAGAAAATAAAATGGACGACTACGGAAAAGTCTGTGAGCAATGGGAGGAGGAAGGACTAATTGAGTAAGTCAATCTGGAAGACTCTACCATGGAAGGTCACTTTCTACCTCATCACCCTGTTTTTAAGGAAAGTAGCACTACTCCAGTCCGACCAGTCTTTGATGCATCCTGTAAGGGTGAAAGAGCACCTAGTGTGAATGATTGTCTGTTTGAAGGTCCAAACTGCATCGAACTGCTTCCCTCAGCTATTCTACGCTTCCGTGAGCAGAAAGTTGGTGCAATTGCAGATATTCGTAAAGCCTTCATGATGATCAATGTACATACAGAAGATCACAAGTATTTAAAGTTTGTTTGGTAGACTGATAGCAAGAAGACTGCGATGAAGATATATCAGCACAAAAGGGTCGTCTTCGGAGTCAACTGTAGCCCATTTATACTTGCGGCTGTTTTACAGTATCATCTACGGAATTCTACTAAAACGGAAGAATATAAGAATAAGCTGGTACAGTCTTTGTATGTAGACAATGTGGTGACTTCCGTCTGTTCAATGAAAAAATATGAAAAATTCAAAAATGACTTTATCATGAAGTTGAAGGATGCTCAGATGGATTTGCGTTGCTGGGAGCATTCAAATCAAAATGAAGTAAGCGAGCGTACCAATGTTCGAGGGTTAAAGTGGAATAAGAGTACAGCTGAGCTAAGCCTTTCTCTTGAAGAGATTTCAATTTCTGAGAAGTTAAATATTAAGGCAGCGTTGGCTATTCTTCACAAAGTGTTCGACCCCATTGGAATATCCTGTCCAGTTCTAATAAAACCAAAGTTACTTATTCAAATGGGATGGAGTCAAAAGTTAGGATGGGATGTTGATTTACCTAAGGACATGCAAAATGAGTTTATAAAGTGGGTATCAAGTCTTCCCAATATTAACAAAGTGAAGGTTTCTCGTTTTTTAATGGTGGTGCAATTAGAAAGGAATTGCATTGTTTTTGTGATGCCAGCCAGGATGCGTATGCAGCAGTGGTTTATGTGCGCTGTTATTTGGATCCCTGTGGAGTCGGTTCCATTTCGATGGAGTGCGGATTAGAAGGAGGAATAAAAGAATAAACTACTCTGTACACCTTCTGATGGCAAAGTCAAGGATAGCACCAAAGAAGGGAATCACAATTCTGAGGTTGGAGTTGATGGCTTGTCTCATTGGAGCTCAACTTGTAAACCATGTAAAAAGTGCTTTAGAATATGAACACGTTTCAACAATTTACTGGAGTGACTCATCAACAGCTTTGGCATGGATAGGAAGAAATGATGAGTGGAGCACTTTTGTTGGCAATCTAGTGAGAAAAATTTTAAAGTCATTATCAGCTTCACAATGGAGACATGTTAGTGGAAAAAATAATCATGCAGACCTTCCTTCAAGAGGATGTACTGCAAGTAAGCTACTGGAATTGCGTTGGTGGGAGGGGCCAACCTGGTTATATGATGGCGATGAAAATTGGCTAACCTCAATAGTTACCGAAAATGAAGAAGCAATTATGTCTGAAAGGAAGAAAACAGTTGTTAGTTGGTTTCACGTCAGATTGAACTGAAGTATGGATCGTTTCTGAAAAATGTTCGTATTTTCGTTTGGATAAGAAGGTGTGAAGAAAGGTGAAAAAAGACATTTCGGCAAGTCTTTGGCAATTTTTGAGCTGAGAGCAGCTAAAAAGTACGCACTGAAACTTATTCAAGCTGAAGCCTTTAGTGAGCAGACTGGTGAAATGAATAGGATTGGAAATCTGCCAGTTGTAATGGATGATGATGGATTAATACGTGTAAAGTCAGCCGTAATGAATCGTGAAGACAGTGCTCAGTTCAAATATCCAGTACTGTTGCCAAACAACCATTCTCTTGTCTTATCACTTATTCGTGAAGCTCATCTCAATTTCTGCCTTGCTGGAGCACAATTTTTGATGGGATTCCTTCGTGAAAAGTACTGGATAGTGCAGACAAGGAGGACAATAGGAAAAGTACTTCATTCATGTGTAAAGTGTCAGCGATATGATGACAAAGCAATGGAAACCGAGCCTGGAACCCTACCAAAAGCAAGAGTGACAAGTGGCGATATTTTCACTACTACTGGAGTTGATCTGACTGGTCCTCTACATCTACGGAATGGCGAAAACGTTTTGGATCGTGCTTTACACTTGTGCTGTGTACCGTGCAGTTCATTTAGATCTCGTCACATCGTTGGACACAGCAACGTTTATGACATCGTTGCAAAGATTTGTTTATTTATTTGGAAGACCTACCACAATCTATTCAGACAATGGCACGAACTTCGTGGGAGCAAATAATCTGATAAAGAAACTCAACTAGGAGGAGATTGAAGAAAGCTCTGGCACTAAAAAGATCTACTGGATTTTTAACCCTGCCTTTGCCTGTTGGTTTGGAGGTTGTTGGGAGCGTCTTATCCGTACTGTCAAGGATCTTTAAGAAGAATGTTGGGTAATGCAAAGCTCAGTCATGAAGAATTGAGGAATTGTTTGGCTGCAGTAGAATTCGTCGTCAACGAAAGGCCTCTGACAACAATGACTAAAGATAATAGTGATCTACGTCCATTAACTCCTTCATCTTTCTTGCGTGGAACGAAAGGAGCAACTTTTCCTGAAGGAGCACTTATCTTTGGACGGGACTTGAGAAATCAACACATCAAAGTTGTCAAATTGCAGTCTCAACTTCAAGCCAGATTCAGGAAGGAATATTTAGCTCAGCTACTTAATAAGAAGCCCAGCCCTAAAAGCGTCAAATACAAAGAGGGACTGGTGGTACTTGTTGGAAACTATAATAAGAAGAGGTTTGATTGGCCCTTGGGAAGGATCATCAAAAGGAAAGGATGGACATACTCGAGTTGCAGAGGTTCGGACAAAGTCTGGTGTCATCATTCGCTCTCTGCAAAGTCTATTTCCTCTAGAAATGGAGGAAAGTCCATCTGGAACAATTCTGGGAAATGTGAACAATCCTGAGGCTCAAGTTCCGGAACCTTTTGATGTGATGACAAGGAGTGGAAGGAATGTCAAGAAACCGTGCCGTTACGGTACCTGGAAATAATTTATTTTATATGTACCCATACTGTTAAATGTAAAATGTTTATTTTATTGGATACTGTGGTAATTAATGTTTTGTAAAACAAAACAGATGGGTATCAAACACGTTTATTCAACAAAATATAATATTCACTTAAAAAAAAGGAATGCTTTATACAATGTTAAATCGTGACATGTCAAAATCGAAACAGAGTTGTCCCCTTCAAAAAATTTTAGGCGCTTCTAGTTTTTTTTTTTAATATTATTTATTGGAACTTCATCTTTATCTTCAATGCTTGGCCAGACAAATATTTCGCTTTTAGAGCGTTTTAGATAATTGAATGTTACTTCATCATTATTAACTGATAACACTTGCCCAATAAAATGGTTAATTGTCCTTTTTGTTTGATACTGCACTACAATCCACGATGTGACTTCTATATCATCATTTTTATGTCATCTAAGATTTCCAACAGATTTGTTGGGCTCATCAGTCTCTAAATTTTTACACTCGACTCTTTTTTCACTTTCTGAGCTAATTTCAAACTCGTTTTCTTCACTATCTTTTACAATTTTTCTTTTACACTTTCAACTTTGTTGGTTAAGACACGGTCATCTTCACCCCAAAATAGCTTTTAAATCGGAATAAAGCAGTACACTCATGAAATTTAAAACTTGGACACCACAATTTCTGTAAACAAAAGTTTGCACATTGTGAAGCGGGCTTAAGGGTATCATTTACAATTCTAACAGCAGGTAGTCTCAGCAGGGGTTATCTTATAGAAGGACTGTAGAATGAATCATTACACTAAGCACGTTTTAGAAAATAGGTAATTTACGTTGCTTACTTAATTTTTTTTTAAAGAATATATTTGAAGGTATCGCTAATTAAACACCATAGCTCGATTAATTATCGAATCAAAATTTTGTTTAGGAAATGTTTACAAAATAAAATTAGAAATAATTTTGATTTAAAAACGTCTACAAGCAATAACTTTTAAATTAAATCAAAAACTAAACATGGTTATTTGGGTTGACTGATTATTACTTATTTTTAAATAAATCTAACCTACTAATTATTGTAAGTTATTAAAAAAAACATTAAACTCTCTATTCATAATATTTAGTCCTTACAAAATGTATATTTTATGACGTTTCATTTTTTCTGTAGTTAATATAAAAAGTGAAAATAAAAACTAAGGCAATTCTTATTGTCAACGTATATATTTAGTTTTTGACAAGAATTTATTACATAATTATAATTAAGATACCAAGTTATAGTTTAAAATTAAATGAAAACTTTTTTTAAATAAAGGTATTACTATATAAATAAATATAAGAAATCAATAATGGGTGTGACCTCCATTATTATTGATACATTCTTGGAGGCGTCTGCTCATTGACGCTATCAAGGTATCAATATAATTAATATTAATCGTTTCCCATGCGGTATCAATGGCTGCAATTAGTGCATTACGGTTTACTGGTATAAAATTTGGCCCTTGTTGTCTTCGGATAACAGCAAGTATTCGAGCCCAAACATTTTCGATAATGTTAAAATCTGGGCTTTTTGCTGGCCAGGGTAACAGCTCCAAGTTATTTGCTTGTATCCAGTTGCGCACAACCTGCGAAGTATAGGGTCATCATATCCCGATAGTTAATTATCGAATGTTCCAAGAAAATATGTGTAAATAGTAAATGGAATCTACTAACGTAACGTTAAGTCGTTAATTATAGTTACATAACTCTCCTTTCATAAGATATAGTTCATATTAATATGCTTATTGTAAAGCTTCGTACACACCTGAACAACAAACCGAGGAACAAACAGAACAACGAACCGAACGGCAATCGGAACATTAATTTGGACGGTGCTACGTACGAATTTTAGAACAGATTCGCAAGTCCTGATTGTTCCACGAACGGTTTGCGGCGTTCCCGCAACTTGTCGGTTTTTTCTCCGACATCAAAGAAAATGCGCGCGAATGCGTTTGCAGGTTTGGACGAATCTAAACAAAACGGCGAACAAACTTATGCGGGAGAATTAAATTATTTATTTTTGTCCTCCCTTTTGTGGGTTTGTTGTGTTTTAGGTAATATTATGGAGTTGACAGAAGAAAAATGTTTTAAATTAATCAGTGTTTAAGAATGCAAGAAAAAATGATGTCCCTATTAGCATCATTTGGGCGGGAAATTTCCAAAATAAAAAAAGCGAAGTAAATTATAATTTTTACTCTTCTTTGTGCGTAAAAATTTGGTTGGCACTATCTTCTTGTTTTCCGCAATTTTCTCTTCTCAATAATAAATATATATGAACTGAAAACTACTGAAAATAATTATGGAACAGCACAAACGTTCCGTTTGTTGTTCGAAATGGCTTTACTTTATGAATAAGTTTCAATAACAATAGAATATCCTTGCTTGTTTAATTTACTTCCTTTGAGTCATATTGCTCTAAGGGTTGTTACATTGGTCATTAGAAGTATGTAATAAATAAACAATTACCTACTGTTTGAGAACGGGTAGTGTGAACCAATAAATAAAATAAGAAATGTAAATTCCATTTTAGTTTAAAATTTCAAGTGTTGTGAAAATGCCACCTCATCTCGGTGCATTTGAAAGCGCGGATTGTTTCGGAATTAGCGGCAGGCCGTAGCGTGCGTGAAATTTCACGTATGTTAGATATACCAAAAGCACCGTAGGGCATTACCGAGTAAAATGGAATCTTGAACACACTTTGGAAAGAGCCATCGAAAGTGGTAGACCTAAAGTATCTCAAGATCTCGAGTTGTTTCATTACGTAACAACCATTTGCTACATACTCCAGGGCTATAGCAGATACACATTTTCCCGGATGCCGTATAACTGCACAAAAAAGATTAAAGGAGATGGGAATAAAGAAGTATAATGCTGCTGCGAAAGAAGTTCTCAGTGACGAAAATATGAGACGTCGTCTGGAATTTGCAAGGCGATATGTGAACGAACCTTTGGAATTTTGGAATCGAGTGATTTTTAGCGACGAAAAAACGTTCAATAGCCGCAACGATGGACCACTAAAAGTTTTTAGAATGGAAGGAACTCGTTACGAAAATAATCACATATGTCCTAAAAAACGAAGTGGTTATTTTTCTGTGAATGTGTGGGGTTGGGTTAGCGCGCGGGGTCCAGGAGTTTGTTGGGCTATCGATGGACGTCTTGATTCTGCTGCGTATTTAGATATTTTGGAAACTATTATGAAACCTTCAGTCGAAGTGTTTTATCCAGACGAAGATTATATTTTCCAACAAGTAAGTATTCTTATTTCACTATACTTTCTCCAAAAATAGTTCGGGATCTGTTGAATTAACATTTTCATAATGTATTTTTGTTGTTAAAGGACAACGCCCTATTCATACTTCGCGGGTTGTGCGCAATTGGATACGAGAAAATAACTTGGAGCTGTTACCCTGGCCAGCAAAAGCCCAGATTTTAACATTATCGAAAATGTTTGGGCTCGAATACTTGCTGTTATCCGAAGACAACAAGGGCCAAATTTTATACCAGTAAACCGTAATGCACTAATTGCAGCCATTGATACCGCATGGGAAACGATTAATATTAATTATATTGATACCTTGATAGCGTCAATGAGCAGACGCCTCCAAGAATGTATCAATAATAATGGAGGTCACACCCATTATTGATTTCTTATATTTATTTATATAGTAATACCTTTATTTAAAAAAAAAGTTTTCATTTAATTTTAAACTATAACTTGGTATCTTAATTATAATTATGTAATAAATTCTTGTCAAAAACTAAATATATACGTTGACAATAAGAATTGCCTTAGTTTTTATTTTCACTTTTTATATTAACTACAGAAAAAAATGAAACGTCATAAAATATACATTTTGTAAGGACTAAATATTATGAATAGAGAGTTTAATGATTTTTTTAATAACTTACAATAATTAGTAGGTTAGATTTATTTAAAAATAAGTAATAATCAGTCAACCCAAATAACCATGTTTAGTTTTTGATTTAATTTAAAAGTTATTGCTTGTAGACGTTTTTTAAATCAAAATTATATTGTAAACATTTCCTAAACAAAATTTTGATTCGATAATTAATCGAGCTATGGTGTTTAATTAGCGATACCTTCAAATATATTCTTTAAAGAAATTAAGTAAGCAACGTAAATTACCTATTTTCTAAAACGTGCTTAGTGTAATGATTCATTTCTACAGTCCTTCTATAAGATAACCCCTGCTGAGACTACCCGCTGTTAGAATTGTAAATGATACCCTTAAGCCCGCTTCACAATGTGCAAACTTTTGTTTACAGAAATTGTGGTGTCCAAGTTTTAAATTTCATGAGTGTACTGCTTTATTACGATTTAAAGCTATTTTGGGGTGAAGATGACCGTGTCTTAACCAGCAAAGTTGAAAGTGTAAAAAGAAAAATTGTAGAAGATAGTGAAGAAAGCGAGTTTGAGATTAGCTCAGAAAGTGAAAAAGAGTCGAGTGTAAAAAATTTAGAGACTGATGAGCCCAACAAATCTGTTGAAATCTTAGATGACATAAAAAATGTTGATATAGAAATCACATCGTGGATTGTAGTGCAGTATCAAACAAAAAGGACAATAAACCATTTTATTGGGCAAGTGTTATCAGTTGATAAAGATGAAGTAACTATTAATTATCTAAAACGCTCTAAAGGCGAAATATTTGTCTGGCCAAGCAATGAAGATAAAGATGAAGTTCCAATAAATAATATTAAAATACCACGTTATATAATAGGAGAGGAAGGATTGAAAGAGAAAAGAGCGATTGCAAGATTTAGAGTGGGAAATGAAGAAAGAGAGAATAAATATTGGTGGAAGGACGAGGATAGAAGGATATTGTTAGGAGATAATGGGGAAGGATCGAATGGATGAGGGAAGTAATGGAGAAAAGACAATGGATTGAGAAACAAAAAGAAAAAATAATTAAGTTTAAATTATAAATTGAAACCCAATAAGTTATTGTAATTTTATAATTATAATTTTTTTTTCTAATTTTGTTATTGTAATTATTTATTTATTTATTCGTATGGTACATTTTAAATATTGTATTGTGATGTAATTAATGTTTATGTGTAACCGAATTCTTTTGTTTTAATGTAAAGAACAAAATAAACATCAACAATAAATAATCTTATCATATTTCATCTAAAAATATACATTAAGTTATCGATAGTTAATAGTTTTTAATCATCATATTAATCTTTTGTAATACACACGAGGTTGACTTTATATTCGGGTAATTTTTTTATTATTCAAGCCTTTTATCGTTTAGAAAATTTCTCTCGAAATATCTCCCGATATTTCCATGCCCTTAATTCTCGAATACTTTTTAATGGAGGAAAAGGGTGAAAAAAATTACCCGGTTAAAAATCAACCTTTTGTGTATTAAAAAAACGATAAAATAACACTGCCCATTTAAAAAAAATTATTTTTATAATACAAGGAGTGGTCTGAATCTTGCCGGAAATTTTTGTCAATCAGATTCCGAGAACCTGTTGCAACGACAATCGCCATGAGTGCTTTACCCCAAATGGCGATTGTCCAAAAGCAACATTTATGAGTCAATCTGACTGACAAAAATTACCAAAAGATTTAGACCACGAGTTGTATTTGGTAAGACAGTCCAAAGAATTTCCATTTAATTCGTACAGTGAATGTTATGAACAAGTGAAGAGCAGGAGCACGTGATTAGCAGATTAGCTGCTTGCTTTTCCTGTCCGTATAATCAGCATTTGATTGATTGGTTCTGACTTATAAATTAGAGCATTGTCATTAGTTAGTTATTTATGAGTTGGATTATCAATAATCAACTGCACCATCTTTTTTTATTTATTTTGAAACCGACTAAACCAAATTTTTGTCTAAATCAAGTTATTGCATCAAGTGTTTGACATCAGAATCCGCCATTTTGATTTTCATAGATCAAAAATTTTGTCAAATTTGAATCGGGCATAGTTAAAAAGTAAAAACATACCATAAGATATTTTCGATAACATTAGTTTTAGAACTGTGAAAAACGCCATTGAAAATTTTTAATTTTTGAGTTTGAAACCCCATTTTGGCGTAACTATTTGTATAATATAAAAGTTTTAGTAAAAAAAAGTAGCTTACTTTAATGTCTTCTATAAACTCTTTCAGTATGGAACACATATATTGTGACACCCTGCATAAAAACATTTATTCGTGACGGAATCCACATTAAATAAATCACTTTTCTTGTAAATAAGTAAGTTGTTTGTTTTAGAAAAAAAAGATCAGATCACTTACAAGTTGATGTCTTGTTAAAACTCTTATCTGTTTATAAACAATAGAAAGTAAATAAAAAATGACGGCAGCCAGAGCCGCTCTCACATCGTTTAAGTAAGTGGGTAATTGGTTTTAAATGCTTTACACAATCCCTCCTTTGTTAAAGATTTTCACCATCCCCTCTACTTCCTGATTTCCCAGGCAGTGGAGGAGTTGGGCGAACTGTTTCTTCTGACTACCGCCATGAATATGAATTCGCATAACGTATTTATACCAACTTCTTCTTAAAATATAGACAGCGAATGGTAATTTACATAATCAATTAGTATTAGTTATAAAAAAGTAATCGTTTTTGATGATTGATTTCATTTAATGGATCTTTACCGCTTTTAATACACAAAAACTTTTTTTTTTAATAATAATGTTTAAGTAAAATTATTGCGTTAAATCATTATTAATCTTACGTTAACTACATTTTTAAAGAAACAAAACTTTCACCTAATGCAACATTACTAAATACACTAGTTTGTAGTACAAAAATCTCTAATATACTGGGAGTGCTAAAAAAAAGCAATATTGCACTAGGTTCGAACCCTTCCATTCTAGTCATTCCTGTACACGTTCTTAGAGAGAATGTTCTATCAAATGCTACATTTATCGGGCGTTGCTCTTGCACACCTATCCACATGTATACAGTGTACGTGAAAAGTGCACCAAATGGAATTATCTAAAAACAGTTTGACCTGGAGATTTGACATTTACTGTTCACATGTATGAAGTATGCAATTTGACACCTATAAATTGATGCTTACATTTACTATAAACAGATTTCTGGTTTTTCTCTCAATTCCGGTCACGTGACCTCAACTTTTTAATGGGACAACCTGTATAATAACACATTTTTTTACAATCGTCATAATTCGAGTGTTGGTACAATAATAGTATTGTTCATTAAGTAGATAGTTGTGTAGTTTCAACAAATAGTACCAAAAATTGATAATTTGATTAAAATACATAAAATAAGTAATTGAAAAACACAAAACCAAAAAAAATTAAAGTAGTAAATGTTCAAATAAATGACCTTGAACATTGACCCAATATCAGAACAAGTAGGAGGATAAGAAACAAAAGAAATGTAATGTCATAGTAACAACATGTGCTGACATTTTGTATTGTTATGGTTTAGTTAAAAACTGTCATTAATTATCATATTAATGTATAAAAGAGTAGTCCTGATTCACTGACCGACTCATTAACGCCCACCCCATAACATTCGACCTAGATAGCTGAAATTTTGAACAGAGGTTTTTCATGATGTAGACAATAGATAAACCGGATTTTTCAAAATTCAACCACTAAAGTCTAAAAAGAAGTAAAATAGGGGATGAAAGTTTATATAGAAATATGTCATTATAAGGGGTAAGGCCACTGTAATTTTTTTGAAAAATCGATTTTTTTTATTGGCTTAAAAAATAGTTTAAACCCTCTAGAATAAGAAAAAAGGCCCTGTGCGAAAAAAATTTGTTGTCCTTAGGAAATGAAGGTCGCCGCCAAGCGTGTCAAAACTTGCTCGAAACGACTACCTGCGGTAAACATAATGACGAAAAGGGACGACACAATAGGTCCCCCCCATTGCTCCTAACCGCCGGTATTAATGTTCCACGTGTCCTTTCGATCCTTTTGAGCAATATCAAGAAAAATTCCATTAGTTTAGAGACAGCAAGCGCACAGTAAAGAGCGATTGATTCTTCATAAACGACGATTTTTGCGTGTTTTCGTGGTTTCTTTACAATTTCACTGTAAAATTTACGAACGTGTAGTTGAAATGAGTGCTCAAGTGTATCTTGGAAAAAAGGTACGAAAACCTCGTATCCAACGCGGCGTCGGTCAGGCGGGAAGAAACGACCCTTGAATCAATACGAACGTGAGAGTGATGAGCCGGGCGTCAGTGCTTCGGCGAAAAACTGAAGGACTGCAACGAGGAATTCAATGTTAATAGTCAATTCGGCTATAGAATCATCAATTTCTGCGCCGTTTTTGCCGTTATTGCCCAGCACGTGAAGTGCAAAACGTGCGGATCTGACATTGCGTTTCGAGAAAGAAGTCCTCGTGGTTTAGGATTCAAAATTGTAATCGTTTGCCCAAAATGTCCCGATGTGGATATTCCGAGTTCCAAATTCATTCGCAATGCATATGAAATAAATCGTAGAATCGTGCTTGCAATGCGACTGATTGGAATAGGATTACATGGAATCAAAAAATTTTGCGCGTTCATGGATTTGCCACACCCAATTTTTCATTCATTTTATGATAAATTGGTCAAAACGATAGCAATCGCAACGAAAGCAGTGAGAGATGCAAGCATGAAGAAAGCAGCGCAAGAAGAGAAGGAGGAAAGCCAGAAAAATGGACAAACTGACGGAGTAACGGTTTCCGGCGATGGCTCATGGCGAAAACGCGGATTTTCATCGCTTTTGGAGTCACGTCATTGATCGGCTGGTCATCTGGAAAAATAATCGACGTCGAAGTGAAATCAAAGTATTGCAAATCATGCGAGCACTGGAAGTCCAAAACGAAACAACGGAATTCGAGGAATGGCAAATAAGTCACGCCGATGAATGCCAAGCCAATCACGAAGGATCATCGGGAAAATGGAAGTCGATGCTGTCGTCGAAATGTTCCAACGCTCAGAAGATTTATACGGAATAAAATACTGCAATTATATCGGAGATGGCGATTCCAAAACTTTCAAAGGCATCGTGGATTCGAAGCCTTATGAAAATGTTGATGTTAAAAAAAAGAGTGCATAGATCACGTGCAAAAGAATGGGCACTCGATTGAGAAACTTAAAAAAGGAACAAAAGGTCTCGGGGAAGAGGAAAACTCACTGCCAAATTGATTGACGAACTAAGCATTTATTACGGCTTAGCAATCCGTCGAAATTCCGATTCCATCAAAAATATGAAAATGAGATCTGGGCAACCCTTTTTCACAAAATTTCAACGGATGAAAAGCCTCAGCACGAAAAATGTTCGGAGAATTGGTGCAGTTGGAAGAAAGCGAATGCAGAAAATGCCTTGGATGCGTATCATCACAATCAGCCAATGAGTGAGGAGGTTTATCAAGCCATCAAACCCATCTACATGGAATTGAGCCGGGACGAGTTGCTGGAGCGTTGCTTGGGGCCTATACTCAAAACAATAACGAAAGTTTCAACGCTACCGTTTGGAGTTTGGCCCCAAATCATCCTCAAGCGGAAAAACTGTACTAGATATCGCGACGGATATCGCTGTTTGCATATTCAATGGCGGCCTTACCAACGTCTTGCAAATATTCAAGATGTTGGAGGTGGAAATTGGTGTACAGTTATATAATTTCTGCATCGAAGCCGACGCCAAACGCATCACGCACGCGGAGACATCTCTGAGCGACGCGGCTAAAAGTGCGCGCGCGCTCCAAAATCAACCAGGAAAGACGAAGAAGACGAAAATTTGGCTATCGAAGGACAAATGTATGGTGCTGGGATTGCAGACTAACGGTAAAAAAATTTTTAACTTCTTTTTAAATTTTTTCAATAAAAACTATTCGCAAAACTTTAAACGCGTTTTTCTCGAAACATGGTTTTTCAAAATGGCACGCAGCATAACTCGAACAATTTTCATTTTTTTACTTGAAATTTTAACCAGATGTGTACATTTACATTATCTTGAGAATGTCTATCGGAATTTTCAAGAACTTTATTTATTGATTTTATTAACAAAAAACTTGCCGTTTTTTCGTCAAAAATCAATTTTTTTTTCAAACGCACGCCAAATCCACAAAATTGATACTTTTTAAAAATCCGATCGACATTCTCTAGCTATAGCCCTCTAGATTAATGGTTTTTTTTTTCTAGATTCGGAAGTGCACCAGTGGTGCTGCGTGCCGCGGAGCCCTGGAAGCAAAACATGTCCCGGGAAGATAGCTGTGGAACCGCCATTTTGTTTTTTTTTACGGTTAAAAAATTTTATAATAAAGGTTAATGTATGCCCGATAACACCATTAAAAGTTTTTTTTCAAATACCTTCAATTACGGGAGCAAAAAATTAGTGAAAAAACCTTTTTTTTTGGGCCGTTACAGTGGCCTTACCCCTTAAAGCAAAATTCATAAAAGTGGTAGGTATATGGGCTTTCGGTTAGAAATGAGAGACGTGTTTTAGCATTTTTAGAAATTCTACTCTTAAAGGTGTAAAATAGGGAGGAAACTTTAAATGGATATCCGTACTTTTTGAAGTTAAATACATAAAAATTGGTATTTGGTTTTTCCGTTAGAAGTTAAGAAATAGGATTTCTTGCAATTCTACCCTTAAAGGTATAAAATAGGGGATGAAAGTTTGTATGGAAATCAATCGTTTTAGTAATAGTTGGTTAGTAATTTGAGAAACGAGACATTATCAATGGGCGCATTCAGCGAACTTCAGCGCCTATGCTTCAACGCTGCAGCGGCTACAATCTGAACGCAAAACTCATATGGAACAAGTCAAACCATACCTAAGCAGAGGTGGCATTGTTGTTGATGGTATAAGCGAATAAATAATTAGTTTTAATGTCATTCTTTTTAATGTAATGTCACTGTCAATTTAATTTGTAACGTTCTTACACGAATTCGTGCAGTTCCAACAACAGTGAAGAACTTTATAGTAAAGTTTTCACCGACTATATTCTCCACTTTAAAACAAGTTTAAGATTAAGGTAATGAAGAAAATTTATTTGGTTTTATCTAGGGAAAAATGTTTGGTACGAAGTTTATATTCACACTTCTCGGGTCAATTGCAAAGAAGATGACTGTACTATTTTATAATGTTAAGAGATGTATTAAAGGTATATTTGTATTTTAAACTTACTTACAGATACATTTATTTTTTACTTTGAGCAAACTGAGAAAGAAATTATTCAATTCCACGTTCCGCAGTAATTTAAAAAACTACTGCCTATACCTACAACAGAAATTATCCGTTTATGTGGATAGTCTTGTCTTAAAGAAATATAGGTATATATGCCTCTTGTAGAGATTTCATTCTTTGAAAGTTTAATTTCTTTGATGAACCAGGAAAAGAAGAATAAACGTTGTTTTTGTCTTTGATAAGTGCGAACACACTGGCAATAATATTGTTGTACTTTTGAACTTTTAATTGACTATTTGATGATCTCCTTCATGGTTGTGTATTTCTTTGTAGTTTACCAACTTATTTGGATCTTCTTATAGACGATGTTCAAAGATGGTGGTTTAAGAAAACACCATGGTCATTATAATTGAAACGTCAGCGGAATAATGAAAATGTGTTTTCTTCAACCACCAGCTCTAAACATCTCCTATAAGAAGGATAATATGCTTTAATAACTGTATAGATACTAATACCACTTAAATCGTAAAAAATTTGTAATACATTCTGTACATTTCAGAGCATATCATTTATTTTACAAATAGTTTGTAAACTACCTAATGCTAACATTTACTTTGTATAGATAGATAAAAATTGTGTTGTCAAATTGTTTTTTTTTCGGAAATGATTTAACTTTGAAAAACCGTTTTCAATCTATTTGGACAAAGAAGCAAGTATGTAATTAAAAAAATCTATTATTATTGTTTTGTACAAAACAAAGTACCTGTAAATTTTTCGCCATTTTGCTTGGTTTTAACCTTAGATATTTGGTTCCTATGTCTGCTGAGTAGTTTTTCTCCCATGTTTGATGCGGTTTGCTAAATCATTGCCATTGATCAAGAGTAGTTATTTCACGCTTTGATTCCAGAAAAAAATGAAGTTAGAATTTGAGGGAAAAATCTTCGTGTCTTAAGCACGGTCGAAGAGGAATGCATTGAGACAGGTGCGTGTTGTTTTTTAAAGTTTTTGTCCTGTTGTTCTTTTACCAGTGAACACTATTTTTTTATGGTTAACTAGCTACCTACGCGACGTACTGTCAAATGACAGATGGCGCATAACAACGCAAAGACAACGTTCAGCCAACTCCGAGTGCTGCAGAAAAGCGGGTAAAGTTAGCGCTTTGTAACTCTTTTTTCCCTGAATGCGTCAGAATAACTCATTGCAACGCATTAGTAAGCTTCACCGTTCGTACGACGCTCTGCAATATCCTATTTTGTTTTGCCGAGGTAAGAATGGGTACTTCATTTCTATACCTCAGCGTGATCATGACAGCAAATTAACACTTAAAAACACAGTCTCGGTTGCAAGTTTCTATTGTTTTTGTATAAATTACACAAGGAGAAGATAATCATTTGGTGTATTTCCTTCCCCTTTTTAATCAGTTCTTGATAGACATGCATGCCAAAATACAGACGGAAAGGTTGAATATCAGGAGCAACCAGGCGCAGATGAGGCTAACAGTTATATACACTTGCGGGATGCCATAGGGAGGCAGAACGTTTATGGTGAGCAGGTAAGTCAGAAAGTGGTGCTTCCGTCGTTTTTCACGCTATCTGCACGAGCGTACACAAGACGCCAAGACATACGTGCGCCGATACGGCCGGCTTGACATTTTTTTCACATTTACGCGTAACCCCAGATAGAAAGACATACTTTTACCTGGCCAAAAGTCAAATGATCGTTACGACATTATAGCCACGGTATTTCACCTAAAGGTGTCAAAGATGATGGTTCTTCTAACCAAAAGTAATCTGTTTGTGGGGATGCATTGCTATTACCCTAAATAAGAATGACAATGTTAAAGAGGATGGACGATAATACATGTCAACATGAATGAATTGGGAAAGGGGGATTTTACGTTTGTAGCGAAAAGGAGAGAGTCGGTAATAGTCAGTAAAACAGTTTTGGAAGACATAGAAAAATTAAAGATTGGAGAGGAGGAAGAGTCGGACCATCAACCGATGGAAGTAACAATATAGTAGGAGACCGAGAGATGGAAAAGGAAAGCATAAAGAAAGCGGAAAATAATGGGGAGAAAAGAAGGTATGAACAAAGGAGAGTATAGAAAGCTACAAGGAGATGATAAGAGGAATGGGAATCGGAGAAGAAAATTGAGGAGGAGATAAAAACGTTGCAAAGAGCAATGGCAAAAAAGAAAGTGTAGGAAAAGATCAAACGAATTAGGAAAAAAATGAGTGGTGGAATGGGGAATGTCGGAGGCCTAAGAAGAAAACGAGAAGTGTGAGAAGAAGATGGAAGAATAAGCATAGAAGAATGCAGAAAGATAACAAACGAGTTTAAAAAGTATGTAATAAGAGAAAAGAAGAATACAAGAAAAAGAAGAGGTGGTAGAAATAAGGAGTGAAGGACAAGCATGGGAGTTTGTAGGAAGAAGGGAAAAACATGAAGAATAACTCATTGCAACGCATTAGTAAGCTTCACCGTTCGTACGACGCTCTGCAATATCCTATTTTGTTTTGCCGAGGTAAGAATGGGTACTTCATTTCTATACCTCAGCGTGATCATGACAGCAAATTAACACTTAAAAACACAGTCTCGGTTGCAAGTTTCTATTGTTTTTGTATAAATTACACAAGGAGAAGATAATCATTTGGTGTATTTCCTTCCCCTTTTTAATCAGTTCTTGATAGACATGCATGCCAAAAATACAGACGGAAAGGTTGAATATCAGGAGCAACCAGGCGCAGATGAGGCTAACAGTTATATACACTTGCGGGATGCCATAGGGAGGCAGAACGTTTATGGTGAGCAGGTAAGTCAGAAAGTGGTGCTTCCGTCGTTTTTCACGCTATCTGCACGAGCGTACACAAGACGCCAAGACATACGTGCGCCGATACGGCCGGCTTGACATTTTTTCACATTTACGCGTAACCCCAGATAGAAAGACATACTTTTACCTGGCCAAAAGTCAAATGATCGTTACGACATTATAGCCACGGTATTTCACCTAAAGGTGTCAAAGATGATGGTTCTTCTAACCAAAAGTAATCTGTTTGTGGGGATGCATTGCTATTACCCTAAATAAGAATGACAATGTTATTAGTGCAGAAATACCTAACCCTGAGCAACATCCTCTTCTCTATGGTATTGTAAAGGTCAACATGATACATGATCCTTGCGGTAGTTTAAATTACAAATCATCCTACATGAAAAATAGTAGCTGCAGTAAGAGATACCCTCTACCACTTTTCAGGGACACCCAGACAAGAAACGATGGATATCCAACTGATGCTGATTACATAATTAAAATTAGTGAAATTGAGTTGGACCACCGCCAGGTGGTGTCTTATAGGGAATGTGACGTTAAGGCGACGTCGTTTTGCCGTCACCGTTTAGGTATCGCCGTTTCGGCGTCAGATCGTTTCGCCGCGTCGATTATAGAAATGTTAAAAAAAAAGTTGAAATGAGTTCTAATCAAGCATTATTATTTATGTCCCAGAAACCACTATCATTAATGGTGCATCGTTGATTTTTAAATCTGGTAGTAAAAAAGGAAAAAATTAAGTACACAGAACATTGAACATAATACATTTGAAATTCTAATTATTATACTGGTGTGCAACCAGTCGTGTTTTTATTGACGTTGTATTGGTTTTCTGATTGTATTGTTTCACTCAAGATCACATGAAAACAACTCAAATTGATTAAAACAAACTTTACGTGATTGTTTGTAAATTGTTATTACGAGTGTAATTTTATTTAAAGAAAGCAATTGTAATAATCGCGCGACTAACGCCGTCGACTAAGTAGAATTTTGGGGCGGCAAGGGCCGGAGGTGTCTAGATTTGTGTTGGCAATGAGATATCGACGGCGAAACCAAAACGGATCAATCTAGTTGGTCCACGGAATCTAAAGAGTTACTGCCGCTCTGATAAAATATTTACAGCTCGTACGCCGAAACAGATTAATGGTAGAAAAAAATATTTTTGGTTGAGCGGCACGGGATGCGCGTCAGTAATCCACTCCTCGTTCGGTGTACAATTTTCATTTTTAAATTCAAAAGTTTAAGTGACCGAAAGGCGAATTTCGAAACGATTTTCGCCCTACCAAAAACTGAGGAAAGGAGTATCGACCTATTCCATTTTGATCTACGTAGATGCCGAACTCGAATATCTGACCCTGGACTTAGTATATTATCCACCAAAGACAGAGTCGCCGGCGACCGTTCGCCGTTTGCCCCGATTCGTAGATAAAGGGACAAATTTCTTGATTATAAATATCGATTAGTCGTTGGCCTTTCGTCGAGCGATTTTTTTCACCCAGTAAGGTACGGAAACGTTAGAACGAAGAAGAGTTTGAAGAAGGAAGTTCAAGAGGACGCATCACCAATCTTTACAGGTGTTCTCAACAATAAAATATAAATCGATACGGTTACATGAACAGTACCGCGCAAACTTTGAATTCAATTCTTGACAAGCGTTTAACTATAACAACAAGAAAGTGGTGAAAAAGGAAGAAAAAGGGAAAATAATAAGAGGAGGAGATTTGAACGCAAGAATATGGGAGAATGATGATAGACGGGGAAGTAAAAGCAGGATAACAAGAGACAAAAGATAAGCGGGCAGGGAAGGCAACTCGTTCAATCTAAGAAAGAGAATGGACGATAATAAATGTCAACATGAAT
Organism: Abscondita cerata; assembly: GCA_030710515.1. Lineage (NCBI taxonomy): Eukaryota > Metazoa > Arthropoda > Insecta > Coleoptera > Lampyridae > Abscondita > Abscondita cerata. Next base: position 36,771 of record JALBCR010002869.1, read on the forward strand.
GAATTGGGAAAGGGGGATTTTACGTTTGTAGCGGAAAGGAGAGAGGCGGTAATAGTCAGTAAAACAGTTTTGGAAGACAGAAAAATTTAAGATTGGAGAGGAGGAAGAGTCGGACCATCAACCGATGGAAGTAACAGTATAGTAGGAGACCGAGAGATGGAAAAAGGAAAGCATAAAGAAAGCGGAAGATAATGGGGAGAAAAGAAGGTATGAACAAAGGAGAGTATAGAAAGCTACAAGGAGATGATAAGAGGAATGGGAATCGGAGAAGGAAATTAAGGAGGAGATAAAAACGTTGCAAAGAGCAATGGAAAAAGAAAGTGTAGGAAAAGATCAAACGAATTAGGAAAAAATGAGTGGTGGAATGGGGAATGTCGGAGGCCTAAGAAGAAAACGAGAAGTGTGAGAAGAAGATGAAAGAATAAGCATAGAAGAATGCAGAAAGATAACAAACGAGTTTAAAAAGTATGTAATAAGAGAAAAGAAGAATACAAGAAAAAGAAGAGGTGGTAGAAATAAGGAGTGAAGGACAAGCATGGGAGTTTGTAGGAAGAAGGGAAAAACATGAAGGGAGTCAGAAATGAAGACAAGAGAAGATGTATGTAAAAAGAGAAAAAGTAGAGAAGGAGGAATGAAAAAAAGGAAGTGGAAGAAGCAATAGGAAAATTAAGAAAAGGGGAAATGGTGGGACACAAGAGGAGCAGCGGATGTACACGGGAGAAAAGATTAAAGAGAGACTAAGAGGGACAATGAAAAAAGTATGGAGAAAAGAAGGATTTCCACGACAGTGGAGAGAAGCAATAATATGCCCGATCTATAAGGGAGGGAATTAAAGGGAAGCAAAAAGTCTTAGAAGAGTGAGTCTATTGAATGTGGAATATAAAGTAAACGAGAACATAGTGCGAGCCATAGAAGAGTTATGAGAAAACTTACTGCAGGACAAGAGTGAGAGGAGAGTTAGGAAATGAATTCAGAAACAAGGAAAGGATTAAAACAGGGATGTCCAATGAGGTTGTTTGTTTGCTTGTAAGGGGTATGGAGGAGTCGAAAAAGCAACAAATGGGGGAATTGTAGTGGGTAAAGAGGAAAGTTTGGGTACGCGGATGACCTAGTGGCGGTGGCGAAAAAAAGAGGAGGAGATGAAGGGGACGATAAAAGTGATCAGGAAATACAGGGTGTCTCACGGTGACTACTCATTAGAATTTCTCAGAAACTACTTCGATTACAATTTTAAAAATTTGGACAATAGCATTATTGGGTATGCTCTCCTCAATTAAAATAACGGTATCTATGTAACACTTCCGGTTATACCGGAAGTTGACCTTAACTTCGATATTTTCAATGGAACACTCTGTATATTCTTATTTTTTCCAATTCTACTTACGATTTTAGGTACACTTTCATAAAGCCTTCCTATTTCTAAAATTTTTCAGTTTTCAAGGTATTTAATTTATTACGTTTGTTATTAGACTTAATAAAGTTATATTATTATTATAAAAAGTATCACACAACAGTAGGTAGTTTAAAAGCATACCTATTTTACACTAAGTAAGTTGGAGCAACAAAATTCGCAGGAATGATAGCTATACCCCCAAGCTTCCCGACCATATTTTCAAAGTGGGTTAATTGCATACAGGGTGTTCGATATTTAATGGCGAATTTGGATAACTTCAAACAATCGTAAGTTAATTTTTTGAAATGGAACACCCTGTATGTATTTTCTCTTTCGAATGGTACTATGATTCCCTATACCAACCTTTTGTAGTTTTCAAATTTATTACTATTCATTTTTTTATTCTATTTATCATTTTAGATACTTTCATAAAGCCTTCTTATTTCTAAAATTTACCGTTTTCAAAATATTTAATTTATTATAAAAAACAACTAAGCAATATAAAATAAACAAACAACGATTTCAGCTGATAATAACTAAATTATTTGTTTAATTGTTCGAAATGTCCCACATGTAGCTCTAAGCAATTGTTTACCCTTGCTGTAAACTCATGTGTAACAGCTCATGCATTGTAGGCTGCAGGCAAAGGTTCAAACGATCTTCTGATTTTTTCAACTAGATATTCCTTTGTAGTTACGGGTGTTGAACAGACTTTTTCTTTTATTGCTCCCCAAACATAAAAATTAAGCGGTGAAAGATCAGGGTATCTTGCTGGCCAATTCCAAGATCCTAAACCCCTCATCCATCGGTCCGCAAACATTTCGTCAAGTTGCTGACTGATTATAATATTACCACATTAAATTGGAGCACCGTCTAACTGATACCAGCTTCTCAATTGATTTGCGTGTAAATCATCTAAGAAATCTGCTACGACAGTTTGCAAAAATGGAGGTATCTTTCTGCATTTAAATTATTCTCGAAGAATGGAAGGTCTTGAAATGCCTAAGTTCTGTTCCGCAGCACGTATTGATGACTCAGGATATGCCTCAAAATATTCCAAAACATTGACAACGTTATCTTGGTCTGAGAGGTTGTAGGTTTTGGTAACAATCTGTTCGCAGAAATTCCACCATATTGTAATTGATTTAATAAAATTCTTCTTAAGACGGCTGCACAATTACCTGGAAACGAGAACGTGAACGGGAACAAAGTTAAAACACACATATTTCAATGTGTCCATGCCGCCCTGGAACGGGAAAGTTGATCAAGTTTTAACATTCCCGTTCTTGTTGCATTCTCGGAGCCAATCACAGAAAAGAGATATAATGCTAATAGCTAAGAAAGCAGCTACAACTCTATCAAAATGTTCAGGTAGCATTCGAGTGTATTTGAAAAACATTTAATGATCATTAGTTTTCATAAAAGCGAATAAACAAGTGTTTCAAACAAATAAATCTCCCCAGAAAACGTCAAATATCCCTACTGTTTCCGTTTCCGTTGATTGTGCATCTGCACAAATATTTCAGTTCTCTTTCCCATTCTCGTTTCCGGGCAATTGTGCAGCCGCTTTTAGTTTCTCTAGTCATTGTTGGTAAATATTCCGCAAATTCTATTTATTATTTTTGTAAAATTTGCTTTCACTATTTACAAACACCTTACTAAAAATGTTCTGTTTAGCCCCAGTTAATAGTTTTAGTTTGTAAGGATCTTCACTAGTAGCTTTGCCGGACAGACTAAATAACCAATTCTCAATTATTTCAGACAGAAATTATCGTTAAAACTGGTAAAACTTTTATTATCAAAATGTAATTTTGAAGTTATCAAATCCGCCATTAAATATCGACACCCTGTATACAATTAACCCACTTTGAAAATATGGACGGGAAGCTTGGGGTATAGTTCATTCTTGTGAATTTGCTCCAACTTACTTAGTGTAAAATACGTATGCTTTTAAACTACCTACTGTTGTCTGATATTTTTTATAATAATAAGTAATATAACTTTATTTAGTCTAATAACAAACGTAATAAATTAAATATCTTGAAAACGGTAAATTTTAGAAATAGGAAGGCCTTATAAAAGTGTAGAATCGTAAGTAGAATATTGAAAAACGTAGAATATACAGGGTGTTCCATTTAAAATATCGACGTTGATGCCAACTTAAGGTATAACTAGAAGTATTACATAGATACCGTTATTTTAATTGAGAGCATACTTAATAACGCTATTGTCCAAATTTTTAAAATTCTAATCGAAGTAGTTTCTAAAAAACAATCGTTATGACTTTCATTGTCAACCACGGCCACCTTCACTAAACTTAAACCTTGTTAAATGGAAAAGCGTATTAACTTTCAACATAAACTCGAATAACTCAGAAACTATTTGAGTTAGGTATAGGACACCCTAATACTCTTCGATAGGTTTTCGGAAAGCCTATTATTTCGTGATGTTAGATATAGGGTGTTTCATTTACAATAATAGAGTTTAACACCTTTCAGTTTGACTATAATTTAATTAATTTTTTACTACGTACCCTGTATAACTTTTTAGAAAGTTATTGTTTTTCTTTATTACCCAAGACATTACTACTATGATAAGGCATAACGATTCATACGTCACATAAAGCACTTTTATTTTATAATTTTTTTAAATTTGTTGCAATTTTATAATTTTTTAAATATCTCAAAAATTATTTGAGATAGGTATAGCGCATGTAACATCAACTTACCTTTATTTAAGCTCTACAATCCAAATTCGTCCTCAAATACAGGGTGTTCCATTAAAAATTTCAACTTTGGCATTTAACTTTTTCACAAACCCTGTATAGTAAAAAATATTTTTAAATCATGCCCAAAAAGACAAAACAAAAATTGCCGCAACATATTGATGTGTTCTCATTTGAGAGACTGCGTCGTATAGATTGGACCACCCAGTATATTTTAAACCGGTTAAGCGATTTTCCTAAAATTTGGAAACTTTATACAGTTTTATAGGCCAAAAAATGTCAAATTAAAATTCTGACAAAAATTAATATTGGCGGAGAAATTGCGTATTATAATAGTTAAACATTTGAAATATCTACGCCAATAGATAAAAGAAGGTTTATTTATCACATGTGGATTAAGTGACTTATGGGTCACAAAATGGTACTCTGCTAAAAATCGCATTTTACTAATTGATAGTTTAAATAACACTATTATGGACCTCAATAGTGTGTTTGTATGTATCAAAACGTCTTGGCGTCACAAGAGAAGTGGCAAAATGGCTACGTCGGTCGATAGCAACTCTCCTCAGGAAGCTTAAAAAGGGCACCGCCCTCTTCTTGCCTATCTGAAGTGAACACAAACGGAGAAATTCGATTGTTCACATTCGAAATTAATGAAATCATAAAATCTATTGAAAATGAATGAAATATTGATAACAAAAACATAATCCAAAATTGTTAACAAAAATTCCCAAAAAATTGGGCCTTCTTCTCTAGGAGTTAGTTGGTAGGAATCAATGAAACACGGTACCTTTTTGATTATCGACGATTCCACTGTCAAGTGGCCAGGTCGAAACGTCGATAATCAAAAAGGTACCGGGTTTCATTGATTCGTACCACCTACCTCCTACAAGAAGACCCAATTTTTTGGGAATCTCTGTTAACTATAAGACAAATTTAAGGAGTCTTCATCATCACATAATCCAAAATGTTCTTTCGAAAAATCGATCTCCGTCAAAGCCTTTAAATATTTATATCACATAAAAATGCACTATTATACATTAATAATCTTCTTGATCAAAACGATAGGTCATGTTGAAATGAAATAATGTGAGAAAACTCTAAGAAAAATAATAGCTTATGATTATTAAATGTTAAGTAAATAAAAAACATTTGCATAAAATTAATACACTTTCACTAGCATAATGTCTTTTAAAATGTAGTCGCTCATCCAGAAGTAATATTTCCTCTTCAATACCTTTTGGCAAACATCGATTTAACTCACACATACAAGACATTATGATGTCTTAAAAGTATTACAAGATATAATGCTTTCAACTTTTCATAACAAAGTTTCATAAACTTACGTTTATCATGCGTCCAAACACGCATTCCTTGCATTTATAACCAATCGCCAGAATGTCTTTACACATGCAGTTTTAAGTTATAAAATGGATTAGATTTATAATTACACCAGTCGTACTTTTCTTTTCTATTGGAATTTTGTAAAAAAAAGAATGTCTATTGTTGATATGCATTTTTAAATGAGTGTTTCTAGTAAGTTTATAATGGCACAAGTGGCACTTATTTTTTCGTCGATTCCTATCGCATCGTTACACTATACGTTAACGTTCTGTTCACTGCCGTGTACTGTTTTATGATCTAACAATTCCTTTGCTATCAAAGTTTTGTAGTCGCATTCGTCGCATTTAAGATAATGTTTACTAGTCATATGCGTTTGTAAATGACCAATACGATCACTTCTGTAATTGCACAAGTTGCATGTAAACTTTTTTTCATTGACGTTTTGCTTGTTGGTGTGTTTTCTTTTGTGATTTAAAAATTCTATTTCCGTTAAAGTTTTGTAGTCGCATTCGTCGCATTTGAAAGAGTGTTTACTGTTCATATGCGTTTGTAAATGACCGATCCGCGTACTTCTGAAATCGCACAAGTTGCACTTAAACTTTTTTTCTTCGATGTTTACCGATTTGCGCTTAGACAAATTGGCGTTAGAGTGCCCTTGATCCTTGGTGTGTACTTTTTTGTGATCCAAAAATTCAACGTCATTTGAAGTTTTGTAGTCGCATTCGTCGCATTTAAGAGAGTGTTTATTAGTCATATGTGTTTGTAAATGACCAATGCGATCACTTCTGTAATCGCACAAGTTGCACTTAAACCTTTTTTTCATTGTCGTTTTGCTCGCTGGTGTGTTTTCTTTTGTGATTTAAAAATTGTATTTCCGTCAAAGTTTTGTAGTCGCATTCGTCGCATTTGAAACAGTGTTTACTGTTCATATGCGTTTGTAAATGACCGATTCGAGTACTTCTGAAATCGCACAAGTTGCACTTAAACTTTTTTCTTCGGTGCTTACCGATTTGCGCTTGGACAAATTGGCGTCTGAGTGCCCTTGTTCCTTGGTGTGTATTTTTGTGATCAAAAATTCAACGTCATTTGAAGTTTTGTAGTCGCATTCGTCGCATTTAAGAGAGTGCTTATTAGTCATATGTGTTTGTAAATGACCAATGCGATCACTTCTGTAATCGCACAAGTTGCACTTAAACTTTTTTTCATTGTCGTTTTGCTCGTTGGTGTGTTTTCTTTTGTGATTTAAAAATTGTATTTCCGTCAAAGTTTTGTAGTTGCATTCGTCGCATTTGAAACAGTGTTTACTGTTCATATGCGTTTGCAAATGACCGATTCGAGTACTTCTGAAATCGCACAAGTTGCACTTAAACTTTTTTTCTTCGGTGCTTACCGATTTGCGCTTGGACAAATTGGCGTCTGAGTGCCCTTGTTCCTTGGTGTGTATTTTTTTGTGATCAAAAAATTCAACGTCATTTGAAGTTTTGTAGTCGCATTCGTCGCATTTAAGAGAGTGCTTATTAGTCATATGTGTTTGTAAATGACCAATGCGATCACTTCTGTAATCGCACAAGTTGCACTTAAACTTTTTTTCATTGTCGTTTTGCTCGTTGGTGTGTTTTCTTTTGTGATTTAAAAATTGTATTTCCGTCAAAGTTTTGTAGTCGCATTCGTCGCATTTGAAACAGTGTTTACTGTTCATATGCGTTTGCAAATGACCGATTCGAGTACTTCTGAAATCGCACAAGTTGCACTTAAACTTTTTTTCTTCGGTGCTTACCGATTTGCGCTTGGACAAATTGGCGTTAGAGTGCCCTTGATCCTTGGCGTGTACTTTTTTGTGATCCAAAAATTCAAGGTTGGATAAAGTTTTGAAGTCGCATTCGTCGCATTTAAGAGAGTGTTTACTGTTCATATGCGTTTGCAAATGACTGATTCGAGCACTTCTATAATCGCACAAGTTGCATCTAAACTTTTTTACTCCGGTGATTACGTATTTGCGCCTAGACAATTTGGTAACAACGGTTGAAGTTTTGTAGTCGCATTTGAGAGAGTGTTTAGTAGTCATATGCGTTTGTAAATGACCGATTCGGGCGCTTCTGTAATCGCACAAGTTACACTTAAACCTTTTTTCATCGACATTTTGTACACTGGTGTGTTTTCTTTTGTGATTAAAAAATTCCATTTCCGTTAAAGTATTGTAGTCGCATTCGTCGCATTCGAAAGAATGTTTACTTTTCATATGCGTTTGTAAATGACCGATTCGGGCGGTTCTGTAATCGCACAAGTTACACTTAAACCTTTTTTCGTCAACATTTTGTTCGCTGGTGTGTTTTCTTTTGTGATTTAAAAATTCTACTTCCGTCAAAGTTTTGTAGTCGCATTCGTCGCATTTGAAAGAATGTTTACTTTTCATATGCGTTTGTAAATGACCGATTCGGGCGCTTCTGTAATCGCACAAGTTACACTTAAACCTTTTTTCATCGACATTTTGTGCACCTGTGTGTTTTCTTTTGTGATTCAAAAATTCCATTTCCGTTAAAGTTTTGTAGTCGCATTCGTCGCATTTGAAAGAATGTTTACTTTTCATATGCGTTTGTAAATGACCCATTCGAGCACTTTTATAATTACACAAGTTGCATCTAAACTTTTTTCCTCCGGTGATTACGTATTTGCGCCTAGACAATTTGGCAACAACGGTTGAAGTTTTGTAGTCGCATTTAAGAGAGTGTTTAGTGGTCATATGCGTTTGTAAATGACCAATGCGATCACTTCTGTAAACGCACAAGTTGCACTTAAACTTTCTTCCATTAACGTTTTGTTCGCTGGTGTGTTTTCTTTTGTGATTTAAAATTCTACTTCCGTCAAAGTTTTATAGTTGCATTCGTCGCATTTGAAAGAATGTTTACTTTTCATATGCGTTTGTAAATGACCGATTCGGGCGCTTCTGTAATCGCACAAGTTACACTTAAACCTTTTTTCATCGACATTTTGTTCGCTGGTGTGTTTTCTTTTGTGATTCAAAAATTCCATTTTCGTCAAAGTTTTGTGGTCGCATTCGTCGCATTTGAAACAGTGTTTACTGTTCATATGCGTTTGCAAACGACCGATTCGAGTACTTCTGAAATCGCACAAGTTGCACTTAAACTTTTTTTCTTCGGTGCTTACCGATTTGCGCTTGGACAAAGTGGCGTTAGAGTGCCCTTGATCCTTGGCGTGTACTTTTTTGTGATCCAAAAATTCAAGGTTGGATAAAGTTTTGTAGTCGCATTTGTCGCATACAAGAGAATGTTTATTAGTGATATGCGTTTGTAAATGACAGTTGCGATTACTTCTGAAGTCGCACAAGTTGCATTTCATTTTTTTTTCATTGACGTTTTGTTCGCTGGTGCGTTTTCTTTTGTGATTTAAAGATTCTATTTCCGACAAAGTTTTGTAGTCGCATTTAAAAGAGTGTTTATTGTTCATATGCGTTTGTAAATGACCGATTCGAGTACTTCTATAATCGCACAAGTTGCACATAAACTTTTTTTCTTCAGTGCTTACCGATTTCGGCTTGGACAAATTGGTGTCAGAGTACCCTTGTTCCTTGGTGTGTACTTTTTTGTGATCCAAAAATTCAACGTCATTTGAAGTTTTGTAGTCGCATTCGTCGCATTTGAAAGAGTGTTTATTGTTCATATGCGTTTGTAAATGACCGATTCGAGTACTTCTATAATCGCACAAGGTGCACTTAAATTTTTTGTCTTTGTGGCTGAATAAATTGGGGTAGTGTACTCTTACTTTGTGCTTGTTTAAATCACGTATATTTGTAGTTTTGTAAACGCATTGTTCGCATTTAAGAGGCCCTACGCGAGAATGATTACACATATGCTTTTTAAGCAAGAACTAAACTTAGAGCTATAATCGTACAAATTACATTTGAAACGCCTTTTCCTTGTGGTACGAGTGACTTCTTTCCGGATTGAAGTGGCCTTACTTCTAGTAGTAGTAGTAGATGCAATGCACATATTTTCATTTTTGTGGTGCAGTGCATGAAATTTTAAACTATTCTTAGAGTGCGCAACAAAATTGCACAACTTACATGTTAGATCTTTCATGTTTTTATGCGTAAGAATATGATATTTCAAATCAGTGTTGCTGGTTGTTTGATAACTGCAACTGTGGCAGTTGAATAATTTTTTGCTCTCATCCTGACATTCTATTTCATTTCGTACAGAAAACTTGACATCAGCATCTGTACATTTATGGTTATCAAAAGCATATGGTTCTATGCACGTGAAACTGCAATTGTTACATTGGAAAGGTCCAATATTTGAATGTATTTCTTTGTGTAAAGTTAATGACAAAAGGTTGGGTGATGTGTAACTACAACAATTACACTTTAAGCGATGGGTGAAAAGATGATCAATTAAATTGTCCTTCATGTTTGTACCGTAATAGCAATCATTGCAGTAATAAAATATTGTGTCCGATGTAGATTCTTCAACGCAAATGGGAATGTCTGTATTCAATAACACACATTCGTTTTCATCAACCTCCTCAACGTTATCGACATAATTCATCAGACATGATTGTCGCAGGGTTTGATTTTTCAAAATTATTTCGTTTTTAATACACAATTGCCGAAATTCGTGTAATTGGTCGATTATAACAGTGCATTGATTACATGCGACAGGATTTAGTGTGATGCTCAGATCCTTTAATAGAATTTGAATGAGTAATAATTTTCCAATGCCGTGCAAGAGTTACTTACCATTTCTGGAATAACGCTTAATAACTTTGAACGTAGCATTAAATTGTGGTCCTTGTTTAGAGAATAAAATTCCTTGTCGTTCATTGCTTCTATTAAACAAATTCTGCATGTTATCGATGAGGTTTCCTTCATTGTCGTTGGTGTGTAAAACTAAAAAATGAAAACACCGACATAATAAGTGTAGAAATGCAGAGGCGCAAGTTGATACAAAACTGCTGTGAGTTGACAGATATTCAATGAGTGTACTTACTGGTAAATGGTAAATGTTGTACAGATGAATTTGGGTTATGATGACAAAATATTTGACATCCTGAATGCTACAATACTCATTATACCCAATACCCTAAGAAAGATCACAGTGACGGATGAACACAAAAATTAAGATAAAAACTAAGGAAAAATAATAATAAATAAAAACTAGGTTAAGATCAGTTATACCAATGCAACTCGGCAGTACAGGCGTTTATTTTTCTGTGGTGCAGGTACCGTCAACGAAAAATTTGACTCGTATTTTCATAACCACACAAATATTAACCGAATAGTAGCGAATAGAGTATTCCAGAACACATGACCTAAGATGAAGAACTAAGGGCATACAAACATCTAAATTCAAATTTGCTAACATTTAAATTTCAATTTTTAATTTGTTAACATTTATTACATTATTAAAATTTGTAATCACAAATAAAATAGTTTTTTCTCATATTTTGTACTACGTTAACACGTTGACTGCCGCAATGGAAGAAAAATTCGGGTCCCTGGGGCCGAGAGAATTTTATGACAAACTCTTGAATCTGTTCGGTCCCAAAGTATATATCTAAATAAAATTTAAAAAATATATTTTTGACTATTTTTCTTTGTTCTAAAAATATGGCACAACATCTGTACCACGCGGCCTTAGAATATATTTTAAACCTTTGACGCCGTCGTGGTACATGTATTGTACCACATGCATTTCTTGTCTGTGCACGTTCAAACTTGCATGCTTATCGGAACAAAGTATTTCAATCAGTTCCACTGTGTTTCTCATCAAGAGTGCAAGTGCTAAAACAATATTGTGCGTTTGACATGGGTGATTACGAAAAAGAACAAGAACGTTTGATGAAATTATGGAACGAAATATTGTCCGATGAAGAAGGTGAACCATTTGAAAATGATGGAAGTTCGGATGAATATGTTCCAAGTAGTGCCGGTGATGAAAGTTCTTCGGATAACGAACCAGTCGCAAAAAAATCAAAACATCATTTATTGCAATCAAACAAGAATTATTCCGACGAAGAAAATTGTGCCCCTAGTACAAGTAAGATAGTTATGTGGCACAAAAAACACCATTTATTCTATTATTTATTTTCTAGGTGCAAATGCAGTACCAGAATTACAGTCCGAACAGGAAGAACGTACCTTGCAATACGATCATATTGCAGAAACAATTGAACTTGTTATAAGGCGACCCCAAAACGAGTATGGACAAGAGGCTGAAGAAAATATTACAACTAGTGATATTTTCTGAAATCAATAGAACCCTCCTCAACTTTGACAAATTTAGAATTTACTGAAAATAAATTTGGGATAAAAGAAGAAGTTGTTGAAACTTACATCAATAAAGAACCATACGATTTTGTGAAACTTCTATTTACTGACGAGATAATACAGCATATTGTTGCAGAAACGAATATTTACGCTGCACAGATGATAGAAAAGAAACTAAACCAAAATCAAGAGTTCACACTTGGACAGCAACCAACGAAGAAGAAATTGAATTATTTTTTGGCATTTTACTATGGATGGGATTGTGCCGATTTCCTAAACTTTCGGACTATTGGTCCAAAATTCCCTCTATTCCAACACTGTGAAGGAGAATATGTCTCGAAATAGATTTGAATTATTACTTCGAATGCTCCATTTCAATGATAATAATAGTACCGTTGGGCTAACAGACAGAATGAGAAAATTGCCCCACTTATAGGTATGCTGAAAAAGATTTCAGGATGTTCTGACTCCCGACCAAGATATTTGTATAGATGAAACTCTAGTGCCATTTAGAGGTCGACTTGCTTTTAGGCAATATATAAAAAACAAACGCCACAAATTTGGAATCAAGTTATTCAAATTATGTTGCAAAGATGGATATACTTACAATTTGAATGTCTATTGTGGAAAAGAAGATACAGGTGACAATACTTCTGTTCCTACAAATGTTGTCATGAAATTGATGGAATCTCTATTAGATAAAAGGGCGCACACTATATGTGGACAATTACTACACTAGTGTGGAGTTAGCCAAGAAACTCTTAGCTCGACAAACACATCTAGTGGGTACTCTAAGAAAAACAGAAAGTACAATAGTAAGGAAGTCCAAAACCAATCTCTAAAAACGAGTGAATTAGTGTCAAGAATATGCGACCAAGGAATTGTAATTGTTAAATGGAGAGACAAGCGCGATGTTATGGCTCTTAGTACAAAACATTTGGATAAAATGCAACCTGTACCATCCAGACGAAATCCTGGAAGACACAAACCAGAGATTATCGTCGATTATAACAGGTGCAAAGCGTTTATTGACTTGTCGGACCAACAAAAGCCTATAACACACCATTACGTAGAGGACTGAAGTGGTATAGAAAATTAGCAATAGAATTAGTACTTGGAACGACATTTGCAAATGCATATTTTATACACTGAAGTTACAAAACGAAAGATTACCATAACGAGATTCAAAGAAGAAGTTTTAGAGGTAATTGTGCAAATATTTGGCAAAAAACTACCAAAAAGAAAATCCACCATCTATCCCTCATGAATTAGAAAATACCGGAAAACGAAACCGATGTGTAGTCTGCTATGAGAATATGTCCGTAGAATTCCGAAGAAATGTGTCAGCAAATAAGTGCAGCCGATCAACATGGGCCTGCACAATTTGCAAAAAACATTTTGTATAAATTGTTTCTTTGTAAAACATATCTCTTTCCTCAAGTGATTGGTTTATGTTCCTACTGATGAATTACTTACGTAACGTTAGTTTCGTGATTGTTTCAGTTATTTCATCATTTTTGATACCAATAAGTGTTTTTTTCAATTCTTTTTCTACGTTCGATTACCTCTTGTTTTTCCTTAGGTACAAAATAAACGATATAAAATCAAACTGTGTGAGTTTTTATTGATTATTGTGATAAAACCAGGAACAAATTTCCGGGGCCATTCACAGTTCCAAGTCGATGGCGCCGAGCTCTATAATTTACATATAAATACACGCTGCCTGTGGTACGATTGTCGTTTCACAGAGCGTGAACTGAAAGTCTGAGTCGTGGCACTACATATGTACCACAACGCGCCGATCGAAAATATTGGCGTGGTACATATGTCGTCTCACACGGCAGTCAACGTGTTAAAATCGTTCTGAGTTTTAGAAGATAAATTAATTGGATATTTGAAATGACAACGCACTCTTTCAAGCGGTCATTCTACATCGGAATGACTGGATAGACTAGCAAGAGAAAATTCCAAAAGGCGGTATAATCTGGTATACGGATGGTTCTAAATCAGAGACGGGGTGCCGGATTAGGAATATATAATGAAAGTGAAGATCTAGGTTATGCCCTCCTCCGGGCAGCTTAGCGACTGTCTTTCAGGCAGAAGTTCTTGCCATCATCGAATGTGCAAAAACTAATCTAGAGAAGAAAAGAACTACCACCGTAGGCGTATCTATATTATGTCTGACAGTCAAGCAATGCTGAGAGCTCTTTTAAGCCAAAAGACCTCATCTAGACTGGTTTTTGAATGTTTTAACACACTCAATACCCTAGCAGGCCAAAACAAGGTAACTGTAGTCTGGACGCCTGGCCATTCGGGCGTTGTAGGGAACATCAAAGCTAACAAGCTAGCGGTAGACGGTCTAAGAGAAAAAATGTAAACAAACTGTTTGTATGCCCTATCTTCACCATCTTGAAATTTATTTGACAACATTCTGGAATACTCTATTAACTGAAATGAATTAAGAATATTCAACGATCGGTTCCGCTACATTATCTATTCGCACGTCATTACACAATTGATTATTGTGTAAATATTCAAATCATTCTATTTTTCAACATCTACAATACATTAAGGCTTTGTGCCAGTTTAATGTGAGAGTTACACATAAGATCTACTCAAAACATGGAGAGCACATAGGTGAAGAGTTTGAGTTCAATAAGAGATCTATTATAAAAACTAAAACATACAGCTGTAACATCTTTAGAAAAGTAATAAAACTTAGCATCTATTTTCAATGAGACATGATATAATCAAAGTAAATCGATGAACTTCGACTTCCATTTGTACAATAGGAAATAAGGGAGCCTCATCTCTCCTTTTGAGATAAAAATATCGTACTTCATCAGTTAGCTCAATCCGAAGACAATTGGCACTGAAAACTGCTGAGACCCAAAGTCAACGCGATTTTGCTTACTATCTACTTCCAATGTATTAAAATGTGGTTTCGCTAACGAGTCGACTGATGCTCGATGCATTTGCGTCTCAAGTGTCAATGATTTTGCGTGAGTTGTTGAGAATGGGAAAGTTCAGTGTGCTGAGCGATTCATAATGCAACCTAAGTGGTATATTTGTTTTCTATTTTAATAATTCTAGAGCATTTTAAAACTTTTTTGAGAACAGTAAACAAACAACTAATAATGAAAATTACGTTCTATAACATGGAGCACCCGAACTTTTTTCTGGCTATTTTTTTATCAGACGATATTGATACCAAAACTGAAACTTGTACTGTTTTATTATGAAACGGCGTTTCGTTCCCTTTGTTTGAAAGACATGAACAGATTGAGAAAAAGTTTACATCACTTTTGAACCACACTTCACCTATTCATAATAGGCCCTATATTGAACCGGCTATTCTTGTAAATGGATATTGAAATTAAACTAGAGATGATAAAATTGAACAGATAAAAATTGAGTAAATTTTCAGGTCGATTCACATAACAAAACAGTAATCCCAGGGAATATTTTGATAAAGTCCATGTTGTCCTCTTAAGGGGAATTAGTACATGGTTGGCACCGATACCATGTTGGTACTGTTTTTCGTATCTTTGACATGTTGGTGTGTAAGAAACTATCAGCTTTATTAAGACCAATAATTATATCAGACCATCATGGTTTTATGTCTGGTTGACTAACCTCTTGGTTTTTGAACAGTGTATTCTTGATCAGTTTAGTAAGGGTTATCATCTAGACTGTGTATACACTAACTTTAGTATAGCTTTTGATCGCGTAGACATAGACTTGCTTCAGGAAAAGTTGTTTGGGATAGGAATTGGGTAAATGTTTCACTGGGTTAGAGAGCTACTTGTTGGGAAGGAACTCCTCCGTTAAAATAAATTCGTGTGAGTCAAGGTTTTTACAATGCTACATTCGGTGTACCTCAAGGGTCTCATTTTGGTCCTCTGTTGTTTCTTATATTATTGGGATTGTACTTAGAGCTCATGACGTTTATGTACTTTTTTTCGCTGACGACGTAGAAATATTTAGGTCCATTTTATGCATGCCTAACTATTTGATTTTACAAGAAATCTTAGATGGTCTCTCTCTCTCAATGGTGCAACGTAAATAAACTACAGTTGAATGCTGAAAAGGGAAAGGTAATTAGCTTTTGTGGCACTGCTTCCCGGTAAATACAAATTGTACGGACGGTTTTCGGGCGCCAGATTTTGTAGGACTTTACTCTCCGTCGTTCCTCTTACTCGGACAGCTGCAGTGGAGAAATGGTACTCCAGAGTTTCACTAGGTCAACTAGGTTTGGAAGCGTCAAGAAAAAAAATAAAAACTCAAATCATTTATTTCGTTTTCACAAAGCGGAATATAAAGCAAACAAGAAGTGGCGAATATTTACAAGCAGCCAAACTAGTCTTTCTAACTTACTACACCCAAAGCTCTAATGACTATGCAGCACGAAGCGGTTGTGGGTAACTGGGTAGGAACCGGAAGAAGAATTTGGTGGTCGGCGTACTCGGCAGAAATAGTTCTCCCAGTATTAGCTGAGAATGATTGGATGGCGGGAATACTTTAATATTTCTTAATTAGTCTCATTAGGTTGATTACATTCGCGTAATCGTTGCGCCGGATATATAACCGATAGCTTGGTAACAGACTTCGGTGTAACCAGTATTTCTCGTTCTTCGGTGAAGTTATTGTGCCGCGGATTAGCGTATAGTCAATACCGGATTTACCTTTCTTCTGAATCCTGCGACTGATCACGGCTTCCAATTCGACACAATAGTCGGCAGGTAAGAAAAATAAACTGAATTGGCGTTTGAAGTCTTTCTAGCAGTTCAAATTCTTTTGGTTATTACAGTACCACAAGAAACCGTTGTCGGTTAGAGTTTCCGGAAATGCTGATAGGAGCATGTCCTGGGTCAAGTGATTCTGCTCACAAGCTTCATCTATGCGTTCCAGAAACATTACGGATCGGTTCTTCCGTTAAAAGTGAATCGCCACTTTTAAATCTTACCTTGCTCTCGCCTGGTAATCTACGGTGTTAGTCGACTGAAAATTGGAGGTTAACCGGATAGAAAGCAGTTCTTCGGCTGTCGGTCGTGGCGGTTTTTGAGACCGACTTAATCATTTCTTCGGTAAGCTGCTCTTTCTTCAGTAGATATATGCACCCCACTTGAGGATCAGCAGATTTCAATCCTACTGTCGTGCTTTTTTTGGTATCAGAATCGGTTAATCTGGTGATCTTTTTTTTGGTTGCCTTTGTCGGATATTGGGGTATACGTAAACCGAAAAGAGAGGGCTTTGTAAAGAGGCGGATTGTGCTGATAGACGTCGAAATCGGTACGTCACTTGCTACTATCGGTCATGGTTTCGCTTCGGGTAAGTTTGGATGTCAATGAATATTTTTGGATTTGGATCGAGATATATCCAGGGATGCGATGCTTGGTGGTTTCCAAAATAATTAATAGTTTTTAGAAAGTCGGTAAATGTCAGCACATGTGTTGCTAGGGGTTGAATTAGTCGAAAATGACACTCAGTTTATCGCTAGTGGCCTTTGTTTGACTTTAGGTATCTTTGGTAATATTTTTGTAACTTTTTAAACGGAGTTAACTAACGGGTTAAAAAAAATGTCTTCACTGGTCTTTGCTTGGGTGCAATTTTGTGGCGCTGCTTTCCTGTGACTCTAAGTGGTTCCTCTAACTCAAGCAGCTGCTGTAGAGAAACAAAATCCCTAAGTTCCATCGCAACGCCAACCGTCCGTACATGGTAATAAAAATAAGTGATGATCACCTAGTCTAGTAGATGTGTTGATCGATACGGTAGCTAACACCTCTTTTGTAAAGCCCTCAACATTTGTATCCGCTTTGGAGTGAAAACGACTCCGGCCATCGACTGTTTGGTTGAGCGCACGACGGAGAGTGATCCCCATTGCCTAGATCATGACCGTTACCGTCCGAAAATTTCGTATGACGCTCTTTTGAAATGAATTTTCTTAGCAGCCTAAATCTAGACATGAACTTCCTCGATAATTGGTGAGTGTCCGTTAACACCAAGAACAAAGGTACAGGGCATAAAACATCTACCATATATGATGACCCTTCTGAGGCCTTACCCACCGCTCCGGGAAGAAGTTCTACAAAATAGTGATTCATTAGCTGGTTAAAAAACTCATTTTCAGGGTTAGGCGACTGGTCCCTGCTCGGGCGCCATTTGTGGCGTTGTTTTCCGATTCAGTAGATATCTGTAAATAGGAACTCGAATTAGTGAAAAGCGACAAGTTCGTCACTAGCGGCCTTTGTTCGAGTTTGGATATCTTTGGTAAAATCGTCTTCACGGCTGGGTGACTGGTCCCTTTGTGGCGCTGCTTCCCGGTGCGGTAGATATCTGTAAATAAAAATCGTACGGACTGTTCTCTCGGCGCCAGACTTTGTAGGAGGTTACTCTCCGCGGTTCCTCTCATTCGGGCAGCTAGTAACCAAACTGTAGATTTGGTTGAAATGTTATGCAATTACTGTATTAGCTAAATTCGTACTTTTAAAAAAGTTGTAAACTGTAATCTTCCCGGTACTTTCAAATAATACATTACGTTGGCTTGCTTGAGGGATACGAGATGCACTTGCGTACATAAAAAAAAAACTCACTTGTAGAATAAGTAATAAACAAATGTGGTACGTTTCAAAAATAAAGAGGTATATCAGCCATATATTATTAGTGTGGGTGGACGAATGGGCGAGTTTCATGATATCACAAAAAATCTGCGAGTGGAGTTTCTGAACAGTTAATTTTTTTGTGATGCCTTACTGGCCTACACAGAACGCATGCGCAAAACGCCGACCGTACCGCTGCAGTGGCAAAATTTGAAAACGGTACCACAACCTTCTATAATCAATGAGGGTACTTAATTAAAAACAGGCCTTGTATTATAAAATTATAAATAAAATAATAGGATCTGTTGTTTATTTAAACTGATTGATAATATGAATAGTATATTGCAACTGATACGTACATACATATATAAACCTTAGAGTGTAAACACGTTGTAAACACATCAAGTACTAGAACGCAAGTCGGGACGAGCCCAACCTTTATAGATACTTATGTAAAGCAACAGTATACATACTAACGTTCAGTTACGAAGCTTTATGTTTTACTAAAAACTGTAATGCGTCAAAACCCACATTTTCCAAAATGGCGTATCAGCTGTATCGTGTTATTTGTGTTTTTGTAGTATTAATTCAACATTATTGATTGACATTGAGTAGTTTCAAATGTTAAGTTTAGATAAGCATTTATTAATTTATTTATTTGATAACAATATTATTAATTAAATTTCAGAATTATTTTCAGTTTTATCACAAGTATACATACAAATATGCCTAAACGAGTGTTTGGGTATACTTAAGCAATGGATCATCGCAGAAATTGCATAAATCAACTATAAAATTATTTTTATATCAGGTGATATGAAGCAGGGTAATTTGAATAACAGATAATTTAAACTTATTCTCTCATTGTTGCTGTTTTTGAAGCAGGTGTAAAACACTGGGTTAATAGCTGTAATAGGCCCAACTTTGTAATAAGCTTTTGAAGAATCATAAGTTCATGAACGATTTAAATAATTTATTTGCAAATGCAAGTATATGCTAGTGTCGAAGGTTTCGATCAGTCGTGTTTAAGTACAAGTAAGAAAATTATTTATTTTAGTAAGCACAATTGGGCGTATTACTATATAGTTAACCGAAGCAAACAAGATCCCTGGAGCGGCGTGTTCGAGGTCGCTGTAATTTGGATTGGACATTCACAACAAAAATTATTACAATACTAACATTTTTGAAGGTTATGTTACAAAGTTGCATTTACTACAAAAATATTTATAAACACGTACCTTGTCTCGAAATTATTTATAAAGAGTCTTAAGAAAGACTGATTTTTAAAGATGAACTTGAGGCAAAATAATAAAAAGATGCAGATGAAATCGACAACTTCGACAAAAACTTCGTTTTCACGCTGAGTATACTCGGTTGTTGCTATTGGACGAAACCCTTTACCGCTACCAATTTTTAAAATTAGTTGGCATATTTTCCGGGGATCATGTTTGCTTCGAAGCGCTGTAGTTGTATTTATAATTTAACTCATCCAACGAAGCCTATCATAGCTCATATTTTACCTTTTGGGAGCTAGATATGAACACTAATGTTTATTTATATAGGGTTATTCACCCAACCCGTTTAATAAAAGTTTATTTGGATGTTATTTTGATGTGCCTTCAAAAACTTGGTTAAGTTTGGTTTCAGGTGTACCTACTATTTTCTAAAAATAATTTCAGCTAACTGTCAGTTTTTGTTTAACCGGGGTTGTTGTCAACTTGCTTATTTTAAATGGAACGTCGCTCATATATAATTACATTTTTAGATTCGGTATGAAATTTTAAACGCATTTTTATGTATAATGTCCTGTAGGTACCTATATCTAACCTTTTTGAGCTTGTTGTAACCAGTTTTAGAATAGCATATTTCTTTAGTTTTTGAAAATTTGATCCTCATAATTGGCAAAATCTTGAAAAAGAGTCCCTACGTTTACATTTTTGTAATTTTTGATGTTTCTGTTTATACAGGGTATTCAACATTCCGTAGCAAAGATTCGCGTTTTCAATATCAGTAAAGCGATTTTTTTTAAATGGGACACCATGTAACTTTCAGTGTTATCATGTCTATGACTTAATTCTGTATTAAATCGTATTAAGGTTACCTATTCCCATTCCTGACCGTTTTTGAGATAATTAGGTCTTTACTCTACATAAAATCCGTTTAGAATCTCACGCCGAATATAAAAATAAAATAATAAATAGGACGTTCCATTTAAAGTAAGCAAGTTGACAACAAATTCCTGTTAAACGGGAAGTGACAGGAAGTACACCTGAAACCAAACAACCCCAAATTTTTAAAGACGTATCTAAATTACATCCCAATAAAGTTTTAATGAACAGGCTCGGTAAATAATCCTGTATATGTTAAGAAATCAAAAATGCGCTTACCAACATTACACCGATGCACTTACCGTAGCATTTATGAAAATATTGTTTAAAATTAATTTCTCTGAACTGGAAATTAAGAGTTAATACTGTCAACATAAATGTAGGAGAGATTTGTAAAAGAATAAAAACTTGCAACATGTCTCGGGCATATGTTGCGCGTCATGTGCCTGGAACTTGTCAGAATGGACTACCAATTTCAAAATATTTGCAATTCTTCTATATTCAGCAGAACTACCTAAAAGAGTAATTACTATATTCTTTCATCAAGAGGTGTTGATGTTATAAATGTAGTACCTGTACTAATTACAGAAAAATCCTTTCAAAGCTCTACTATTTTAAAACCACGAAACTTTTCAATAGAATATGTATAGGTAGAAACTTATTTTTACCAGAAGCTACTTGTTCTGTCATAAATGTAATTACATAAACTACAAGAACTAGGTATGTGTTTAATTTAATATCAGTTTCCAAATTTTTTCTATTCATTACCTTTCTCCTTTTTGGTACGGATCATCAGCATAAAAATAAATTTTATTCGTTTTAAAATCCGAGAACGCTTTGTTTTAGTAGTATTTATAAGTATTTTAACTTATTATTTTACTTAAATATTCAATAATTACAGTAATTTTGAAGCTTTTTATTTTAAAACACACACTGGTATAACATTTTCAAAACATTCATACAATTAATTAAACAAAATAGAATATTTCCTCCATGTTGGCAGTAGGAGGACATGTTCTCATAATACTAATTGCGTTTCCTCTTTGGATTGCGAGGCTAATCCTTTGAGTGAAATAGAAACTTGATTTAGGATCACCTGGCTTTCAATAAATATATTTCCACGAGGTATTAGGAATTGGTTGACTTCATCACTAAAAAGAACCTAAAGTTTCCACTGCGGAAGAGAATATATTGATATAATTAATTTCTCAAAACATTCGTCCAATAATACTAGTTTAACATGCCAACAAATCTTATTAAAATCGCATACGCCGCTTTAAATTTATAATAAAAAAACTATTTCAAAATTTTAACTTCAAGGCCGTATAGCGCCTAAACTAACTGACTTTGGACCAAGTTAAGTTTACTTAAATCGGCTTATTTGGGTCTAAGGAATATGTGGTAAGCGTGTGTAAAGATATTTACAGACACCCTGTATATTGGTTTATCTGTCACTTGTGTCTGTCACAACTATACAGGGTGCCCATAATCTATCTCATAACATGGGTAACTTTCTTAATATGCAAAATAGGTAATCGGTTAAATTAGGAAAGTTGGGCAGAATTACAAGCAAAATGTTAAACTTTTTCAAATTTGACATATGTCTTCAACTTTTGAAATTTTGTGAAAAACTAAAAACAGTCGATTTTTTTAATGTTGTCCTGTTCCACTACTACTTACTTAAATCTGAACTAAAAATGACATCTTATACATATTTTTATGTAGAATTCGATAAAATTACTCAAAATGTCATAACCCTCTTGATTTTCGAGATATAACACAAACTTACATTTTTTAAATGACAATCATAGTTGGCTGTGATCTTATTAAATAGCTTTTGTTTTTGCGATTTCATTGATATAAGGTTCGATATACTTTACTCTTGTATTTCTATTTAAATGCCCAAAATTGTGTTGTTGATACCATTAAGGAACAAAATGATTTACAAGTTAGTTAAACTTGAAACAAAAATTTATATTGACAATATAATACCACAAGTAGGTACTATTAATGGTTTGTAATTATGTTCTATTTCAATAATGTACAAAAAGACATAAAAGTTCATATTAAATGTTCGAAATGGCCCCGTTAACCAATATGCACATTTGACATCTTCTAACCATCTCTCTATGCACTTTTTCCAAACTGCGAGGACGAATTCTTCTAATAATCAACCTAATTCTATCTTTTAATTCTTCTACATTATTGGGTTTTTCTTTGTACACCCTGTCTTTAACGGTTCCCCACAAGAAAAAATCGAGAGGTGTGATATCAGGTGTTCTTGCCGGCCAATTAATAGGACCTGAATTACCGATCCAGCTCGGAAAACGTTCGGAAAGATATTCAGAAACAGCTCTAAAATTATGAGCAGGAGCACCATCATGTTGGAAATGAGTAAGATTTTGTACCACATTTAATGGCAGTTCATCTAACATGTCTTCCAAGTCATTTTGAAGAAATTCTAAATATCGCCTTCCATTTAAATGGTAATTGTAAAAGAACGGACCAATTATTCTGCTACCGAGGATGCCACACCACACATTTATTGAAAAATATGTTGATCTCGTCTCTCAACAGTAACATGAGGGTTGTTCTCAGACCAATAGTTATTATTATGTCTATTAAATACACCGTTATTGGTAAATTTTGCCTCGTCAGTAAATAAAATTCTGCGCGAGAAATATGGATCGTTGTCAGTTTCTCTTAAAACCATCGAGCGTAATTTAATCTTCTCTCTGAGTCGGCTGGATACAAGGTGTTGCCGATATGAAATTTATACGGCTTGAATCGATTTTGTTTTAAAATTAAACGAGCTTTTTCTGTAGAAGTACCACACTCACTTGCAATTTCACGGGTAGATGTTTTTGGTTTATAATTTACATATGCCAAAACTCTTTCTTCGTCTTCTTGATTAAACTTTTGCTTAGCTTTTGGTTTCATAAATGATCCGTATAGTTTTAAATTATTTTCCAGTTTGGAAAAAAAGTCTTTATCTGGTTGTCTTCTTTCCATATATCTTTGCAAATACATTTCACTGGCTTCATTACTATTTCTGTTGCTAGCATAATAACAAAAAGCATGTCGTTTCTCTCTTCATTTGAATACATTGTTTATTTTGAGAATTTTATGTTTTTAAAATAAATCACCGTGAATAATACAACTTACTTATGTAAATCAAATTATTTAGTTGACGACACAGGCTTTTGTTTCAACAGGTTTTTGTTTGAAGCATTTGTTTCCATAGCCTGCCTGTGTATTATTTTGCAGCTTAATTGTATCAATAAACTACTTTTAGCATTTACAAAAAATGTAAGAGTAAAGTATATCGAACCTTATATCAATGAAATCGCAAAAACAAAAGCTATTTAATAAGATCACAGCCAACTATGATTGTCATTTAAAAAAATGTAAGTTTGTGTTATATCTCGAAAATCAAGAGGGTTATGACATTTTGAGTAATTTTATCGAATTCTACGTAAAAATATGTATAAGATGTCATTTTAGTTCAGTTCTAAAGTAAGTAGTAGTGGAACAGGACAACATTAAAAAAATCGACTGTTTTCAGTTTTTCACAAAATTTCAAAAGTTGAAGACATATGTCAAATTTGAAAAAGTTTAACATTTTGCTTGTAATTCTGCCCAACTTTCCTAATTTAACCGATTACCTATTTTGCATATTAAGAAAGTTACCCATGTTATGAGATAGATTATGGGCACCCTGTATATATCACAAAGCACTTGGTTTGAACCGAACAACAACGATATTTAAAAATAATTGATATTAGCGCTATCTATAGTTTAGAATTGTAAACGTGCATTCTCATTTACGTTTAGGGTCTATCATAAATAAATCAGCTTAGTTTTCTCAAATGGACGTCAAAGTTCAAGGTTGTTGTCTAAGCTAAATGTTTCGCTGTCAAATAATAGATGTAAAAAAAAAATTTGACAGTGCCTTCTCGTATGTCAGATGATTCCGAAATAGTTATTTACCTAACGAGTTCGGGAAGATGAATTTCTCCTCGAAAAAGTTACGTATATTATTTTTTGTAACAAGTAACTGTAGTAATAATTCATAAATAAATAAATTCACAGATGCTTAGTTTTTTGTGTTTACAAGAAATTTGAGTTGGTAGCACTGTCCCGCCGATTGCTTGACAATTTGCTTTGCAACCCCCAAACGTGACCTCACGACGATTTTTGCGTTTTGCACGTAAACCGTTTCTCTGACGAGAAAAAGTTATAGAACTTTTTAGATATTCCATTAAATTTTCCACAAATATATATTTTTGCGTATTTCCCACCCGACGCTCATAAATGACCTTTGAAAATAAGCATAGTTTCAAGCGCGAAGTAAAAATGAGGCTTGTGCCGGCTTTTGCGTCGTAATTGTGTATTAGTATTAGTGGTAATATGATGATTTTTATACCTGTGCATTCTGCACTTTGAGCACATTTCCACACCACCCTTGAGGTAGAGCTCTCAGTGCGTTTTTTAAAGTGGTTTTCCCTAGAGGCTTATTCCACTAATGAAATATTTAATCAATTGTCTTTGCAAAATGGTTCTCCTCTATGGAATTTACACAACTCTGCCCATGACAATTGGAACACATTGTAGAGCAGCGCAGGCCAACCTTTACATAGCAACATTGCTTTCTACAGCCCTTTTTACAGCCGCAAGGTATGAGCTACAGAATTGAAGCTGGAGCTGGCGCTTGAGTCGTAAGCACTGGCATTAGAATGTTGTTAGTTTTTCACCAAACCCATTCAGTTGCTCCTAAATTTCTTCCTTTCCACAAATGAAATTGATTAAAACGTAGATATGAATGTTGTGTTACTGCAGCAGATGTAGGTAGTAGTCTGGACAAAATCACTGCGTTATTTGAGTGATTAGCTTATTAAATAAAATGAATCGATAATGATTTAAAGATGTTTCTTTTCGGAGTGCTTTATATAGAGCGGCGTAAATTTTTACCCCAGCTCTTGCAATGTCTTCTTTTGCTGATGAAGGATTATTGAATACAGCGACCACTTCTTGTAAATCCTTACGTATATTTATTAATTTTACGGTCTGTGATTTTCCTTTGCAAAAAAAAACAGAAGTAGTGTCGCAGCCACTAAACGTATGAGCAAATAATGGTACATTATATTATAAGTGAGAAAAATGCATCATTATATTCCAGTACCTAAACTAGGCTTTTTGGTGCCCTGGCAGACGACCCACCAGTGGTGCCCCCGCCCCCATGCATGTGACCCTGGTTTTAAAATATTTATAACCTCAAGTCGGAGATGATGGTTTATTTGTATCGTTTTGGGGTAAAAGGCAAAGATGAAGAAACAAGTAAAAACAATAAATACACATTAATGTTTATTGAAACCGGAAAATCCGAACTATTTATTTAATTAAACCAACCAATAACCAAATAATATTGCTCAAACAAAATATTATTCAGTATATTTTACCGGACTTAATCAAATTAATTTGGATTATTTTTACAAAAATCGCTTTAAGCAGTGCAGCGATAAAAATTAAAGCTCATTAATCTTTCTTGACTTTGCGGTGACAAAAGAATGAATCACTGAGTCGAAATCGATGTTCTTAACCACATCCTGTCTGTTCAATGGAAATAATGGCTAGGGAAGTCAGTCGTTCATTTCCCATCGAAGTTCGTAGATATGTCTTTATGAGTTTCAGTTTAGAAAAAGACCTTTCGTTACTGGCGACGGATACAGGCAAAGTCAGAAAAATCCGTAAGGCTACTTGAACATTGAAGTAGGCGTCTGATAGTCCATTTATGTACAAAATGTTCAAGATGTCCATAGGAGACATGTCACTTACGGATTCACCTTTAAAGCTTTTCAAAGTCAGGGGCAAAGTGCGAAGCTCGTTCAAAAAATCTGCCGGAACAAGATCATTTGGATACTTCAAGGAAAGGTCACCAATAAACTTGGATATAGAAGTAATATCCCCATCAAGCTCCACTAACTGTTTGCCCCACAAAAATCTAAACTCTTGAACAGCTTTGCGAACTTGCTAAAACCGGGCGTTCATTTCCGAGACTAAAGAATTCATGAGTTTGTTGAAGAACTCAGATTTAAACCGATCAAAGTTACTTTGGGAACGTAAAGCAGCCGCCCGTTGAACGGGCCGTTCTGGAGACATGTACCGAGAATTTATCCCTTTACCCCGGCGGACATCGGTAAATCCGGAATTTTCATCAATATTGTTAGCTTCCCCAAGAATTTTTGCATCTCTCAAGCACTCTTCAAAACCTTTTTCCCGAAAACTTTCCAGCCATTGACAAAGAACTTTATGTTTTCTCTCCGCGGCGCTTACATCGGTGGATTTTGATTGAAGAACAACATTGCAAATATTTATTTGTTGCAGCAGTTGATTCCAAATTGTGAGTCCAAGGAGAAACTTGAAAGTTGAAATATCTCTGAGTCGACTTTCAGCTGCAGAGGTAACATCAGCACTGAAAGAATCTGTATACCATTTATTGGCATTGGCTTCTTTGTTTGGTATCTGTAAACATGCTTGGCAATCCCATGATATGCAACATTTTAACAACAACAACGAATGAAATAAGTATCCAGACATAATTTGTAATTATACTTTTTGAGTTATTTTGTTATTTAGAAAAGATTTGTTAAAGGACATTTTAGATTTCTTTTAAATAGCTGACACTAAGTCAATCTAAGCCGCGCAGCGCCAATTTTTAAGATTTATTGCTAATATTTACAAAATTATAATGTATTTAAAAAAATCAAAATACAAAAAAGGAATTTAATTTTAAAGAGGGGGCCTGGTTGAGACTGCCATCCAGTGCCATCGTAGTTTAGGCCCTGTTATATTCTCACGAGCTTTTTAAATGGCATTTCTCTCGCTTGTGATATACGACGTAATTTGTGATTTTATCATGGAGGCGCAGATTTCGTTGTCAAGGTTATTTACATAAACCCAGAAATATTCGATTTTTTAAACATTTTAATCACAAATAAATAATAGCCTATTTAGTCACTATAATTAGTGACTAAAGTGCATCAAAACTGCTGATGTCTCAGCAATTATTCAGTTAATTGACAAGGTATCAAATCGGTTCAAGTATGAGAATGATCTTAAGTAAAATGTGTGTCTAACGACATCTCGTGTAATTTTGACACGTATAAATAGTATAAACTAAGAAATACCAACAGTTAACTGTAACGACTGTGAACGTTTAAAGTGCATTATCGTTATCAGGAGCGATAACTTTAAATGCCTAAAAAATCTTCTGAAGAAATTCTATAGATTGAGCGAAACGAAAATAAAATTTTTATAATATTAATCAAATTATTAGTTAATTAAAAAAAGCATTTTACAGGAAATCTTTAAATAACTATAAGAACCAAAAAATTACTCAAAAGAAAAAACTTTCGTCCATCTTGTAGATTTTTCTTTTCTGAAAACGATAGTGATTTTTGTTTTCTCTGTCATTAATAATTATTAAGATATTGGTTCAATATGATTATTGAATTTTGACTTCATACACAGAAATGTTATTATTTGTAATTTTATCTGCAACTGCAATGTACAGGAAGAAAATTTTAGTTTTTGAAATATTATAATGAAGCATGTGCAATGGGCGTAGAATTTTGTATTACCAATACTCTAATAAATAAATTGTTTTAAAATTTGTTAAAAATCTTTTTATTTTTTTAGTAAGTATGTATCGAATTATTTTCTACAGATATTGGAAGTATAGTTATAATAAAATTTCTAATAAATAAATACCAAGGATTTTGTTTACAATCTTCAAATAGTCACACAATCCTTACAGGAAGACATGAGATTATGCGGTAAATCCTTTCTCGGAACCCGATGATGAGATTATTGGTCCAAACTACAAAATAAGTACCGTATTTCCTTTTCTCGAATTTGAAAAAAATTTTTGTTTATGAATCATGTCATCTCTTATTCTCAGTGGATTCTGAGAGATAAACAATTTTGTGAGGAATAGATGCTACCAAACTTGCAACTTTTCTATTTTCATTGCCTACTCCCAGAACTGATTGACCCACCATGTCATACACTATACAAGTTTATACTGATCTTCTGGGGCACCATATATAATAACACTTACATTACAATACAATATTTAAAATGTACCATACGAATACATAACTAATACAAGAAATATGCCCTTGCTGAGAAGATGTTTCCTTGAAAATAAAATTATTCAGTCCGTTTTTTATAATAATAATTTAATGTAAGTTAATAAAATTATTCATTTTTGTTTAGGTAGAAATTGAGTTATGCTTCAAGGTCCAAATTAAATCAAATAAAAAAAATATGTACTTTAGATAGAGCTAAATAAGTATTGATTAATTATTTAATTAGACGGAAGAAATAAAAAGCAATTACCATTCAATAAAATTTAATGATGTTTTACTTTAAAATCAACACTAATTTTAGTGACTAAAATGCATCAAAAACTGCTGCTGTAATATAAAATATTATCTTTGCAATCTTTTAAAACTGTCGAGTTTTGTAAGTATTGGGAACTATACATCCTTTCCTCACATTTCCTTGAGTGTCTCTTTAAAAAACCGAATGTCTTTCTCTGGTCGACAAAAAGCGGTAAGGAGTGTAAGCAAAATTGATATCCTGCCCCATATTTCTCAAGTATGTTTACATGGGATTCAACAATAGAAAATGCACAAGTACAAAAATTATCTTATGACAACTAACAATTTCTCAAAAATATCATCTAACATGGAGAGAAAGAACTGCTTCACTATTTTGCTTCTATATCTTTTTTTGCTCACGCTAATACTTTTCGAGATAATCGACACAAAAGACTTCACAATGCTCATTTTTGCCTTCGCGCTGAAAACTATGCTGATTTTCCAAAAGTCATTTATGAGTGTTGGGTGGGAGATGCGCAAAAAAATTATGGCACCATTTTTGTGGAGAATTTAATGTTAAATCTAAAAAGTCCTATAACTTTTTTCGTCAGAGTTACAGTTTACGCGTGAAACGCAAAAGACCAATGTGAAATCACGTATTGGGTTGGTTTTTTGAGCAACAGGGGATGAAGCTCCACCCGGGAGGATGGGAACTCTTTGGATCTGTATTTGAGTTCTTACTGGGAATTCACAACTAAAATTTCGAAACTTTATACATGTTTTCTTCTAAAAAGTCTAATTTGCCTACACTATTAGTCACAATGTAGTTTACGCTAGCCTTTAAAATTTGGTTTTATAAGTTCTTTGGATTATCTTAGGATATTGTTAAATTTATAGTAGTACAGTCTAAATTATTAATATTCTTTTATTGGACGTAGTGATTAAATTTACTTTATTTTAGTATCGGTATATTTTACTACGGAGAAAAATGTAAGATTTTGATTAAATATAATTATCATGATTACTAAGAAAATCTTATTTTTAAGCATAAATTGCATAGCAGATTATTGAAACACAAAGACATTCTCCAAAGTTTCATGTGTCTTCTTTCTGCCAATCCGAAATTCGACAAGACTGCAGAGGACGATGCTAGTAAATTAATTAGTTATTACTCCGCCTTGTTAAATATTGAACTATATTCTGGAATTGGAGAAATAAGAATCTGGCAGCAATTTGCCTCATCATCACCAACTGTTCCGAAAAGTGGATTAGAGGCGCTCAAGATATGCAATAAAAAGATATCCGCAACTGTACATACACTATTGAATAGCACATTTTCAACATCTAGAGTACTAAGTGCAAAAATATGCTACTTTTGCTAATAGATATGTGTGTTTCGAGAGAAAAAGTTTTGAAAATTCAAGGCGCTATTTGAAAATCATTTGCTGTAACAGAACCATAACATGAGCCGGTAATTGTAGTAAGGTTAAATCGAGAAAAATTTAATCATAATTTAATCCCAAACCCCCTCTTACTGGTCTTCTGGATACGCCGGTGCATCGGTTCATATACCGGGTGTCCACTTATATTTTCCCCTATTTTAACTGCCTATAACTTCTAAAATGTTACATTTTAGTATAAGTTTTCTTTGAATACATCGACTTCGAGGATATCATAATCAAAATGGCGAATTTTTGACAATTTTTTGTTAACTTTTTTTAATGGAACACTCGGTATATTTTTTGTAGTTTGAAAGAACTGACTTAATAAAACGATCGAAGAGGTTCATGTCTTCTAGTTCTAGGTTATCACCTTGCAACAGCATCCTGTTGTAGACTCGTCATACAATATCCAGCATTTCACTCTCGGTGAAAACACCACGAGCTTTCGACAAATTTCTAATAGTAGGAAAGTGCATTCCTAACATGTAATTATAACATTTTGTATTTTGTTTAACTTAATTCATTTAAAACTATATAAGTAAATATAAGAAATCAATAATAGGTGTGACCTCCGTTATTATTGATACATTCTTGGAGGCGTCTGCTCATTGACGCTATCAAGGTATCAATATAATTAATATTAATCGTTTCCCATGCGGTATCAATGGCTGCAATTAGTGAATTACGGTTTACTGGTATAAAATTTGGCCCTTGTTGTCTTCGGATAACAGCAAGTATTCGAGCCCAAACATTTTCGATAATGTTAAAATCTGGGCTTTTTGCTGGCCAGGGTAACAGCTCCAAGTTATTTTCTCGTATCCATGAGTGTACATTATTCTTATAGATAACACACGTATCTCAAATTTCTCAAAGTTTTATCTATTTAGAATTATTTTTAAGATTTGGGTAATAACATCACAATAGAAATATTTACAATTAGTCGTTTTTTAGAAATCATTCTTACGATAAGGGAAAACAACGTTTGACGTCATTAGGGCTAATTAAGTTTTCTAATTATTCTATTGCAGTTTATTTCCGACCACCGGTAGTGTCAGATCTCGCGTATGTATTGCTAGGGGCAAGTACATTTTTAAATATTTTTGGTTTAGTTTTGATCGCGTATTTACTTTTGCGTTGCATGTTTTTTAGTTCCATTCAAAATCAGTTTTTACCAAATTTGTTTTTTAATTTATGAACCCACATTTTTCCGTCATACAGTCATTATTCTAAAATGGATGCTGTAGTAACTCCTTTTAATTTTGCCTGTTTAATGAGCATTTTTATTTTGTGTATCGTTGATGTTTGATTTTAATATGGATTTTTTAATTTAGTAAACATTTCAAAATTTTCATTCATAAATTTAATATGCATTTTCTTTTTTAAAGCAACCATTTTGATTTTAACGTTAATTTTGCAGGGTTAAGTTTCGAGTTTACGATTAATTATATAATATTTAAAAAATTCCATTCAATTTATTACATTTTAGTGTTTATTTTAATTTCTTTTTTTCGATTTACAGAGGATAAAGACCGTTGGAGAATATGTACGTTAGAGAAAGAAGCAGCAGTACCACATCTCTATCGCGAGCAGATGAAGAAGAAGATAAACATGTGAATCCTACGTTTGATTAATATTTTACATGTATTGTAGTATCGAATGTAATATTTATGTAAATGAGAGAGAGACAAATATATATTTTTATCTTATTGCACTATGTTATTTCAAAGGTAAAACATACGTCATCATGCCAAAATGGCGTTAATTAAAAATTTCCCCTGAAAATAACTGACGTAAGCAGAAAAATTTCAAAGACGAGGTCTCCGATGACGTAATTAAAAAATTTCCAAAAAAGGCTAGTACACGTTAACGACGAGGTCACGGATTACGTCATCCAAAAACACCTTGTACACGTCTAAGGCGAGGTCACCGTTGAGGCCAGCCACCAAGGTTAATTATCCCCTCGGGGTTTCGAGCTGCCCCCCTTCTACTAAAATCTTATTTTTTTAGGTTAATGTTAACAACTATATAATCCTCTAAGAGTGCTTTTAGCAATGAGAATTTGAAAACTGTTCCCAAAAAATCTTAAACAGATTAACGATTTGTTGAATAGAATGATAAATTTTGAAAGGGTTCGAACCCAGTACAAGTATTGCTTTTATTTAGTATTCCTAGTATTTTAGAAAACTTTTGTACTACAATCTAGTCTATTTAATAATGGTGTATTCGGTGAAAGTTTGTTTTACGTAAAAAATGTAGTTAACGTAAAATTAATAATCATTTAGTGCAAAAACATTACTTAAATACCCTATTATTAAAAAAAAAAGTTTTTCTATATTAAAAGTTGCAAAGATCTATTAAATGAAAGCAATCATCAAAACGAGCACCGTTTTATATAAGTAATATTAATTGATTATTTAAATTACCATTCGCTACTCTGATTTTACGAAGAAGTTGATATAAATACATCATGCGCATTACTGTTGTTGACGGTGGTCCGATGCTTCCTGGAAGATAAGTTCGCTCAACGCTCCAATGACTAAAGTCATACTAAGTGGGCGGAAATGGCGACAGCAACAGTAAAAAATTGATTACAAGAAAAGTAATGGGTAAAAAAGCTATTATTATTTATACACCCCCATTTCTTTCACAGTTACCATGGAAGCGACTATGGCCGCTGTTACTTTTTATTTATTTCTGTCGTTGGTAAATTTGAACTGATTATTCAAATTGTAGTATGTCGAGGCGTTGATTACAGGCTGGTAATAATAACCCTACATCGGAAACTTCATCCAATTCATCTGTTGTTTTGAATCCGAATCAAGCGTTGAAACTAACACCGTCGAAGTAAGTTTCTGATTTAATTTTTACAAATATATTCTAATACGTGTTTACGATAGCTGGATGTTAACCCAACACCATCGACTTCAAATTATAATGTAAGTTTTGCATTTTTATTTTTAAAATTACGTTGTATGTTTTTTACACTTCATCAACGATTTCATATCATCACCATCGACGTATCTACCGGATTTATTTCATACTAACTCTTCATCTTCACTTAACACGTTATCATTCCATTCCACTCATTCATTATCATCTCAACCGTCTGAACCAATGCAGAACTCGAACACCAGGAGTTGTAATGTAAGTTTTTTTAATTTTTTATTATTAAGAATATTGTAACGAGATTGACTCATTTATTTAGTTATAATATGTACGAATTTACTATCACTTTATATTTATACAACTATTTTAATTTAAAAAATTACTACATATTCCTCATCGTTCGTTACTATTAAAGTTTTTTAGGTGATATCTTAACAACTATATAATCCTCTCAGAGTGCTTTTAGTAATGAGAATTTGAAAACTGTTCCCATAAAATCTTAAACAGATTAACGATTTGTTGAATAGAATGATAAATGTTGAAAGGGTTCGAACCCAGTACAAGTATTGCTTTTATTTAGTATTCCTAGTATTTTAGAAAACTTTTGTACTACAATCTAGTCTATTTAATAATGGTGTACTCGGTGAAAGTTTGTTTTACGTAAAAATGTAGTTAACGTAAAATTAATAATCATTTAGTGCAAAAACATTACTTAAATACCCTATTATTAAAAAAAAAGTTTTCTATATTAAAAGTTGCAAAGATCTATTAAATAAAAGCAATCATCAAAACGAGCACCGTTTTATATAAGTAATATTAATTGATTAATTAAATTACCATTCGCTACTCTGATTTTACGAAGAAGTTGATATAAATACATCATGCGCATTACTGTTGTTGACGGTGGTCCGATGCTTCCTGGAAGATAAGTTCGCCCAACGCTCCAATGACTAAAGTCATAGTAAGTGGGCGGAAATGGCGACAGCAGCAGTAAAAAAAATAGCCTACAAGAAAAGTAATGGGTAAAAAAGCTATTATTATTTACACCCCCATTTCTTTCGCAGTTACCATGGAAGCGACTATGGCCGCTGTTACTTTTTATTTATTTCTAGCGTTGGTAAATATGAACTGATTATTCAAATTGTAGTATGTCGAGGCGTTGATTGGTGGAGGGTATTAGCTGGACTACAACACTCATCGAAATACCGGGTGTCTACTTATATTTTCCCCTTTTTAACTGACTATAACTTCTAAACGGTTCAGGATAAAAACATGCGGTTTTCACTGAAATGTTACATACGTTTTCTTTTAATACATTTACGTAAATTGTCTAAAATTGTCAAAAATCCGCTATTTTGAGTATGACGTCCTTGAAGTCGATGTATTCAAAGAAAACTT
The DNA here is from genome assembly GCA_030710515.1 of Abscondita cerata. Classification (NCBI taxonomy): domain Eukaryota; kingdom Metazoa; phylum Arthropoda; class Insecta; order Coleoptera; family Lampyridae; genus Abscondita; species Abscondita cerata. The sequence continues at coordinate 71,333 of JALBCR010002869.1, forward strand.
ATAGTAAAATGTAACATTTTAGTGAAAACTGCATGTTTGTATCTAAACCGTTTAGAAGTTATAGGCAGTTAAAATAGGGGAAAATATAAGTGGACACCCGGTATATGAACCGATGCACCGGCGTATCCAGAAGACCAGTAAGAGGGGGTTTGGAATTAAATTATGATTAAATTTTTCTCGATTTAACCTTACTACAATTACCGGCTCATGTTATCGTTCTGTTACAGCAAATGATTTTCAAATGGCGCCTTGAATTTTCAAAACTTTTTCTCTCTAAACACACATATATATTAGCAAAAGTAGCATATTTTTGCACTTAGTACTCTAGATGTTGAAAATGTGCTACATAATGATGGGAATCTGCTACCTACACCATGCACTTATCCTACCTACGACTTCAGAATGAAATTTTTGTTGATGACTAAAGATCAGTGTCGATATAAAGTTCTTTATTTAAAACAGTGGGTGCTTACATTCTTAAGTGTGTGCCCTACAGATGAAATGGAAGTTTTTTGTCGTGGCGGGCAAGTTAATTCAGAACTTCCTCAGGGAGTACAAGAATATCTCTGTGAATATTCAGCATAGCTAGACCATTTAGTCGATTCTCGCTGGTAGTATTTCTCAGGCAAGTCGTGAGACGTCGTAGAGTTAAAAAAGACCACTCAATAGTGGCAGTTGTGACGGGTAGAGTTGCTAATATTTTCAATAGTGTATGTACAGTTGCGGATATCTTTTTATTGCATATCTTGAGCGCCTCTAATCCACTTTTCGGAACAGTTGGTGATGATGAGGCAAATTGCTGCCAGATTCTTATTTCTCCAATTCCAGAATATAGTTCAATATTTAACAAGGCGGAGTAATAACTAATCAATTTACAAGTATCGTCCTCTGCAGTCTTGTCGTATTTCGGATTGGCAGAAAGAAGACACATGAAACTTTGGAGAATGTCTTTGTGTTTCAATAATCTGCTTTGCAATTGATTGATGGCGTTGATTATAAATAGTAATACCGTAATATTCTTCTAGAATCTAGGTCATTTGCAGCAATGTTGGATCGATGGATTTGTTTGCCAACTATTCTTGGAATTTTAACTTTGACTTCGAATCCATCGCTTATGTTTTCAACATTTTTAAAAAATGCAGAGAATTCCTCTGTGGCGTTTCCTCGGAATTTCCGTAGAACATCATTTATGTCGGTTGCCAATTTAATTGCTGCAACTAGATCCAAGTTCTCACTTTGAAGCATTCGGCATAAAAGAAGAGTTACAGCAAAAACTTTTGACACGACTTGCAGAGAAACTTGAAACTCTGTATTTTCAATTACACTCAGTAATTGCATCGCTGTTGAAGAAGAAGTTTTACCAGGCCATTTCGAGATTTCTTGTAGAGCAGCATGTGTCGCATTTTGCAATTTCAAAAAAACATTGACGGATGTATGACGTTCCACCCATCGTGTAGCCCACAGGTTCTTCAGTCGCGTCGCAGATTCTTCAGGCAGAGTCTTCTCAATTAGGTTTTTCGTCACTGAAAGACGTTTTAGAGTGTTCAAAAAATTATAAACGTTGCTCAATATTCCCATGCAATTACGAATAGAATGCAATTAACATGCATCCGATAATACCAAGTTCAGACTATGAGAAGCACAGTGAACATACAATGCTAAAACTGTATTGGTTATGGACAAACTTGTGAGCGCCATTGAACTTCCCACTCATGGCTGCAGCTGTAGTTATGTAAGTAGCATGTTTCACAGAATTCTCGAGATGATTTTCTAGCGTTTTGTCGCCCGATTTTCATCTGTATCTTAGCAGGGCTCTGAAGTTCCCATCATTCTCATCTGGCTCATCCAAACATAAGGTACCAGAATCTCGGTGCCCCCTCAGCGCCAAAACTTGTCGACCGCAAAATATTACCGTTTCAATTATAGGAACCAGACTTGCTCGATCTTCTATGATTTGATTTTTAATTGATCTGCCGAGTAAAACATCAACTGTATCAATTTTGTTTAGCTTTATATCTCTCCAATTTTAGACTTATAGTACGGCTTTTTTATGATAATCAGCCGCTTGGTGATTCTCTTGCGTTTCAATGGCGTTTTTCCAGTTTCGGAATGGCTCCTTGACTAGTTTACAAAATTCTAACCAATTCTACATACGTATTACGTATGTAGTAAACGCGAAAACAATAACAAACAATTGCAAGTAAGCAAATGCAAACTCAGCTTTCGTAACGGCCTTGCTTATTAAGCACACTAACCTACTTAGCATGTATAAAACGAAGTAGGTACAACAACACAATTCAGTTCGGCAAAGAAGTACGGTTCAACAGTTCGTCTCACAAGTTCAGTTCGGTTCACGAATTCGTCAGTTCAACACACAGTCCAGTTCGCCATCAATACGGTGAAATTCATTCAGGGCCACCGTCTTCCGCACGACACACAACACCGGAATATCAGGTGACATCGCATAGCACGTAGTACGCCGATTACTACATGCTGACAACAACGTTTCCATTCATCATTAGAATTAGTATAGCTCGACTACGCTATGTACAATAATAAACGCTGCTGAATTCTAATCGAACGCACCCCTTTCTGTGATTCCAAACCGATGTTTAGAGTAATACACCATAAACACCACACATGTAACAATATCTTGTATGAAACGTCAATTTCCGTTATGGCACAGTCCACAGCGTCAGCATGTCATTAACTTGTAAATGAATAAAAAATACAGAACTCTGATTCAGAAGACCTTGAAAACGATGTCAAATAACACACTTCGAATATGCAGTAGAATTATTCACAACTACTACAGCCAGGTTGCCAATAGCGCATACGCACTCAATTTACACTACACGTTGCACGTTGCTGCGATACACACGCCGCATTGAGCACAAAGCGTGAGTTACTGCTGAAAAATATGTTTTCTTTCGGGTAATCGACACGATTGCATTCATATGCGGCAATCATCAAAACGATCACTGTTTTATATAAGTACTATTAATTGATTACGTAAATTACCATTCGCTCCTCTGATTTTACGAAGAAGTTGATAAATACATCATGCGCATTATTGTTGTAGACGGTGGTCCGATGCTTCCTGGAAAAAATTCGCCCAACGCTCTAATGACTGAGGCACAGTAAGTGAGCGGACATGGCGAAAACATTTAACCGCAATCGCAAAAGAAATGGATAAAATTGTACCCCGTTTCTTTCACAGTTATCATGAAAGCGGCTATGGCTGCTGTCACTTTTTATCTATTTAGATAAAAGTCAAAAAGTCATATGGAGCAAGCCAAACCATATTAGTAGTGTTTCTGCCAGAGGTGGCACTGTTGTTTAATGTCATTAATTTTAATCTCATTGTCAATTTAATTATTATATTATTAATTAACGTTTTTACACACTGACGATGACTACATCCAGTTAGAATTAGTCATATAAATAAATAAACATGGCCGTGCATTTTTTTTGTAGTTTACCAAATTATTTCGACCATCTTATAGCAAATGTTCAAAGGTGGTGGTTCAGTAAAACACCATGTTCATTATTAATGCTTAACAATCAAAGCGGTGGCGGAATAATAAATATTTCCTATAAATATCCTGGCAGAGCACATCCCGATCCAAGAATGAAAACCATGTCAACTATTTCTTCTTGAGTTGGAAGCATTTTAGTAACGTTTCATCAGAAAACGAACAGAAGGTGTCTTCAGTTGAGTCTTAATTTAACTTTTTATGTATTTTGACAACCGCACATCTTTTGTTTCATCATGGCACACTTGTAGGTATTGGGGAAAGGGCGTTTATTGACAAATCGGAGTGTTTTCTGTAAATTTTTTTCAGAGAATGTGTTTTTTCGTAGCACTAATGGAAAATTTGAAGTTTCGGCTCTCCAACGCTCTAATTTTTTGGGGGGTGCAATTTGAAATTTTTGAAACAAATGACACTTCGGGGAATGCCAATTAAAATTTTCTTTTTTCCATAAAGTATCCGAAAACAAATACGTAAAGGTAGAACAGGCATTTGCCTGTCCCTCAATACAAAACTACCGGCACAATTTAGTTTCTGTCAAAAAAAAATCCGAAAAATGGTCAAATTTTTCGTAAAAGCGGTTATAACAGCGAAACCGCTAAAGTTAGGGGTATAACATGTTACATAAAAAGAAGTACTTTTCGAGTGCAATAAAATATAGGGTGTTCCATTTCAAAAAACATAACTTTGATACGCCACTGGAATATGGCACGCTGTATACTATACTACTTAAATCGCAAAACATCTTTTAATACATTCTATATGAGAATGCTTCATCACATGTGCCTCAGATTGAGGCATTCATTACTAACTTCGAATGCTCAATGCGAGCAAACAAACCACTAAAATCGACCACATAGGCGCCTTTGAGCACGTTCGCTTTACCGACGGGAGCGAGTCGTTCAGTTATCAACATTTAAGGCATACGCCCTGAGACATTCGAAAAGAAATGCTGCCGCGCAATGTCGATACTAACCATAATGCTAACGTTATGTTTTATATGTACAGGGTGCGGCACTACCAACGAATTTTTCTGTAGCATCAAAACGACAAATAATGTAAGAAATCGAGATGATTGAAGACTACATTTTGAAAATGTTTAGCCTTGTACAGGGTGTTTCAGAAACACGTACCATATCAAAGTTAGGTTATTTTAAATGGATCACCCTGTATTTTTATTTCTATTTTTTAATTGTACGATAAAAAGTAATTTATTTTTTTTAACATGTCCTTGTACCTACTTACTTTCGTTTCTAAGATAAATCGATTTCATCTGATTTGCAGACCCTCCAAAAAATACAATAACTTCAAGATAAATAAGAACAAACAACTTTGTTTTATACCACCTTACTAAGAACTTTCAACATTCTTTTTGCAATGATTACTTTTATGTAATGATGTACAGAGTGTTTTTAATACTACCGCATAAGACTAACGACTTAAAACTTAAATAACTTGCTTAACTTAAATGGAATACCCTGTATTTCTGTAGCTTGTTGCAAGTTGGAACTAATTACCTTTCACCCTGTACTACTGTTACCAACCCCTTACTCTGATGATAGTTTTCGTGATAGTTTAACAATTTGCGATTCACTGGAAACTTAGTTACCTGTGAGATTGTCGTGAAATATACATTTTCTTGCAACCATTTGTCTCATGAGTTGTGTTGTGTTGTGATATGTTCTACTGTGTTGTGATCGAACATAAAGACATTGTTCTGATGAGTTTGCGAGTGTTGTGACGATGCGTAACAAGAATTCCTCTTAAAATGCATACCTTCTATTGATTATTTGCTACTGATGTATGCCAGTATGCCCACAGAATCATCAGATAATTTTGAAAAGAAAATTGAAGAATGTTGCGGCAACGGTTATTTGTATGACTTTATTTGTGTTTGTATATTTTTTTATTTTATTTGTATTTGCATTTCCCTGGTTATTTCTTCAAAAACTTCCTGCCACATATTGTATGGTTTCGGTATTGCTAGAACTGAATGTTATACAAACATTCGTGTTTTCGTTAATTAAAATTTTCTCCAATTTTTGTGTTTAATTATCACATCATCCAACGACGCACATAACATCACATGGCATATGGTCAGATAAGTGTGCACGTTATCCATTAACACTGAATCAAAACCGCTCAGAAATCGATTACACTGTAAACATTGGCAACTTTGTTAAAAAAGTTCTAAAAATAATGGTTTTAGTAATTATCGTACCACTTTTAGAGCGATTTGTATCACAGTCGTAGTTAACGGATTAAAGTTTGTCGATGTTTACCATGTGATCGATTTTGATGTACCAAATAACGGTTGCTGTTGTTAAATATCAGTAAATTGTGACCGGTGAACGTGATTCGACTGACTCTAACCCGGTATATTAGTTATAAACACATTTCTGTTTATTTTTTTATATATAAATATATAGTAAACAATCTAAAATGTTTCTAAAATGTGGTCTCGTATAATCTCGATATTTGTATGCCTTAAGATTTCTAATATTATTTGTCGTTTTAATGCTATTTCTTTTTAATTTAAAAACCTCCTATTACAAAACCTTCTACAATGTCATCAAAGTCTGCCTCTTCCCTAAGTGCTATACATAAGTATATGTTATTTTCTATATAAATTGCAAAATTCAACGTTAGCGAAAGGATTGCGATAACCCTCTAAAATATAGCATTAGCTAGAATATTCTATTTAAGAACAGATTAACGACTTGTTGAATAGGATGATCAATGTTGAAAGGGTTCGAACCCAGTACAAGTATTGATTTTATTTAGTATTTCTACTATTTTAGAAAACTTTTGTGCTACAAACTAGTCTATTTAATAATGGTGTATTCGGTGAAAGTTTGTTTTACGTAAAAATGTAGTTAACGTTAAATTAATAATGTATTTATAATATTGTATTAATTATTTTCACACAACATACCGGTTAATAATAATTATTTTATTACCTTAGCAACCTGCATCATTTTGTCCACGTAGGCAATTATGTTTTTTTTTCTGATTTCTTACTTAATTGTAGGTATCGGAAAATATAGCATACAGCAGCTCGTCATGAAGTGACAGCATTCTGCAATAGTTCCCCTCAACTGGCAAAGAATCACTTTCAAGACTGATTATGTTATATCTATTCTATAAAAATCCGTGACGGAATCCACAAGTCAACAATTATCTTTTTTCTGTATCAGTATCATATCTTTTTACTTCACTTGTTAGACAGTGTGCCTATTTAAGTTAGAAACATGTGGGAAACTTTTTAATTATTAATTTTACGAAAAAAATTATCCTTTATAAAAAGTTCAACATGTTCTAAAATCTAAATTACAATCTTCAGATAATACCTTTTATCAAAAAAACATTAATTATACTCAAGAGTAAAGTACCTCTATATTTGAGAAGTCAAAATTTGTTATTGAAAAAAAGTTGATCAGAATTAAAAACTATTTTCAAATATGAAATTACATCCAATTAAATAAAAATTATTTTTTCTTTTTTGTCTACATTAACAAAACAAATGTATTGACAGATGAGGCGAATGGATATGTTGAATCACTTCGTTGATGTATTTATATTTTAAAAGAATATTAACTAAATTTTTAAATAAATTTGCTTAAAACTTTTTGAACGGAGCGGAAAAGTTATAATTTTTAGAATAAATAAAAAGATCATTGTTCGGTATCAAATAATTTGAGTAGAATTTGTAAAAAATTTTTTTTTAATAGAATAATATAATGGCATATTAATACATTGTTTTTATTCCGAATAACTTTTATAATTACAGTTTTTGATATTGTGAGAAATAAAGGTACTTTATCCCTGTACCAAACTCATAATTTTTTTTAAACAAAACTTTTGTTTAATCTATTTTTGATTTGATAAGTAATTACTAAGATACAACAACCACGTCACATTAATTGTTGTAACAATGTCTCCACCAATATACAAAACAAAGAGACAAGAAAGCCAAATAACAGCAATGAAAATGAAATATCTCAGAAGAGTGAAGAGTCACGAAAATAGGCAAATTAAGAATGAAACAATAAGAGAACGATTAAAGATAAAACCGCTCAAAAAGAAGATTGAAGAAACAGTTGCAATGGCTAGGGCACATGCTAAGAATGGGACAAGAAACACCAACAAGAAAAATATGGAAGGTAAAAACCGGAGGGAAGAGACACGTAAGAAGACCGAAAAAAACATGGGATAAGGTAATAGAAGAAATATTAAAAAAACATAAATGTAACACTAAGCGAAGCAAAGGTACTAGCACAAAATAGGAATTAATGGAAACAGTTTACAAAAAACAATTAAAAAGAAAGAAAAGGGAAGGATAACTCGACACCATAGTTTAATGAGTACAAGAAAAGGGATAAAATCTTTTATTGTAATTTTGTATTATATTTTTTAAGTTTGTAGAAAATAATGTAATTTAATTTGAATTAATTAAGGTATTGATAGGTTTACGTAAACTAATGTAGTATAATAATCGGCCCTACACATCACGCGGTACTTGGTTTTTTTAATCAATTATACAGAAAAGTTATGAGAGAAAAGTAGATGCAAATTTTATTGTCTATAACTTTTGTTTGAACTATTTTTTTCTATAACGCAGTTTTATTTTCACACCGATCATCGTTTTGCCCCAAAGTGGTAGCGTTGTTACCGAAATTTATAATTCGATCATACAAATTGTTCTGCGGTCTAATTTTTCTTCTTTTAAACGTTGATTTTCTCTACTACGTTTTTTTTTCTCACTTTTCTATTGAAATGAGGATTAAGTTTATTTTACTTAAAAAATTTCGACACGTTTACTTCTTCACACCAATTTGAAGAACTTCGCTTTTCAGGTGTACAGTACTATCTTTCAAAACTAACATATCATCCAAACCAAACAAATTCTGGTCAATTATCGATGCTAGGAAAGGATACTCTAGGATTCCTGGAATTAAGTAAATGTTACACTCAAAGGCCGATTTCCGACAATTCCCAAAATGTGTGTCCATTTCGCGTCTAAATACACACGTCACGTTGTATGTATTTTTTCTCGGGCACTGCCCGGTGTAAAATACCTACGTCGGTCGCTTGGACTGCTTTTTGGAAAATTAAGTAAAATGCTAAAAATAAAATATATCTACGTTCTATGGTTTGAACATACGTAGCTCAAACGTGTGGATCCTTACAAAACAACCGATGAACAAATTGAGACAAAGAACAATGGAGCGCCAAATGTTGGCATAGCACTTAAAGACCACAGAAAAAACACCTGCATAAGAGGCTTAGTTGAGGCCGTAGCATAATTAAATTTAGCAGGCCATGAGGCAAGGTATAAGGATGAAAGGTAGACTAACGCAATTCTGAAGTGGAGGCCATAGTTAGGTAAGAGATCTAGGGTACGCCTTGCAATGCGGTAGACGGACCATTTAAAAAGATCTGCTGGAATTATGTGGATCCAGGAGGCGCAAAATAGAGAGAAATGGCAAAACATGAGGATGGCCTACGATCAGAATATTGACTGAGGAGGAATTTGAAATAGAGCTATCCAAGATTGAAAGAAGCTTGGTGAAGATAGAGGACCCATGTATAAAAATAGTACTAAAGAATATTAACCTACAACAAAGAAGCGACGCTTGTCAATTTTGCGTACTGAAACTTTAAATTCAGGGTCGTTCTTGAGGCTGACGATAGATTCGTGAAGATATCTGTAATTAGATAGTTTCAGATTTTAAAATGATAATCTAACATTTTATATACATTTTGACAGGAGGCTCATGTACTAAGTAAGATTTTCCTTACTTATATTTATCATAAAATTCAAGAACGCTACTCAATTTGTAGTCTTATGTAAAAATCCACCTCGTAAACTTCTTTACCGTAGGCGTATATTTTTGATAAGTATCAAGGAATTTAAACAACGTAGAAAATTAAGCCGAAGTGCAATTGAAGGTAAAAGAACGATCATTACGACATCGATATAGAAAATAGTTTTACAGAATGCTTGTTCAGGAATTTGAAGTTTCTCTATGTCCTCCTTGTTCAAGGAAGACTAGCGTTGAAACCATCATTAAAGGAAAAGTTAACCTAGTTTCTGTTGGAGGGACAATATTCTTGATTTTGAACCGTTGGGGGGGTAGCTCCAAAAATTTTTTGGTGTGGTTAAAAAAAAAAAAATTTTATTTAGACAAAGAAAAGAGAACTTAACCAAAAAGTTTAACCAAAACAAAACCAAAACTAAAAAAATAATGTATTTTTGAATGGTTTAGACAATGTTATGTTTGAAATAATAACACTATTCTGGACTTCCATTGTCTATATTTTAGTTTAATTGAATAAACACAACGTTTCAATTGCTATTGAATCTGCAATCGTCTTCAGGTGAATACTAACAAACTTAAAGACTACTGTAACTTATATACTAATACAAAGTTAGTGAAGCGATCAAGTGTACAAAGTTAATGAAGGGGGACGTTACCGTAAACTAAGATTAGTCAGGCGTCTAATTAAGGGTTTCCACACATTGTTAATCTCTACGCTGGGTTGACTAAAGACATTCTTGTTGTTTTCGATAAACGCTGCTTCTTTAAATTTTCTCTTGTACCAGTGCTCTTCTCGGTGTATAATTCTTGCCTCCGACCATTTCATTTTGTGATGTTTTTCCCAGGAGTGTTGGGCAATGCCGGATTTCAAAGTCTCTCCTCTCTGCGTATGGGTTTTATGTTCCTTCAACCTGATATCTAAGGGTCTTTTAGTTTCCCCTACGTATGACTGGCCGCATTCACATGGGACTTCGTAGATGCAATTCTTGGAGTCACGACTGTTGTCTGGTCTAGTTTTGGAGATCATGCTACCAATAGTTCTTGATGATCTGAATACCGTGTTAATGTCATAATTTCTTCCTATCCGTTTTATTTTCTCAGATAATCCTTTGACATATGGAATGCTGAGTAGTGTTTTGGGTTTCTCTTCGGTCATGGCTGGTTGGTTCTTAGAGAGTTGTAGAGCAGTTTCTACCACTCGTTTCGGGTAACCATTTTGTTTAAGGTCTCTTCTGATGTTCTTGATTTCTTCTTGTAGTCCTACCTCTGTATTACATAGTCTGTGAGCTCTGTCGACTAAAGATTTAATAATCCCTTTCTTTGTTGTTCCACTGTGATTGGAGTCGTAATTCAGATATTGGCCGGTATGAGTTGGCTTTCTGTAAACTGATGTCACAATATCCTCATTGTTTCTTTTTGCGAGGACGTCCAAGAATGGTAGTGAGTATTCCCTTTCTTTCTCCATGGTGAATTTGATGGATGGCTTAATGTTGTTCAGGTGGTGTAGAAAAGGTCTAGCTGACGGTCGCTATGGTTCCAAATTATGAACGTATCGTCTACATATCTGAGCCATAATTTTGGTTTAAATCTCGCTTTTCCAGTGCTTGGACCTCGAACCAGTTCATGTAGATGTTGGCGATTACCGGTGAGAGAGACGAACCCATAGGAAGACCGTCGTCTTGTGCAAAGAATTCGTCCTTTAATTGGAAATATGAGTTCCTGAGGCAGCATTGTAGAAGTTCCATTATCCCCTTAACCGGTAGCAAAGTTCTATTATGTAATTCCTCGTCCTCTAGTAACTTCTTCTGAATAATTTCTAAAGATTCTTCAACCGGAACATTAGAGTAGAGGCTTTCTACATCGAAGCTGACAAAACGATCTCGTTTTTGTAGTTCTATAGACTCAAGAATCTCTACGAAATGTCTGGAATCCTTCACAAACGATGGGCTGCCATCTTGAAGTGGTCGTAGAATTGGAAGTAAGAACTTGGCTAGTTGGTATGTGGGTCCATAACGAGAGCTAGTTATTGGTCGAAGCGGCATGTTGTCTTTATGTATTTTTGGTAATCCATATAAATGCGGTGGTTTGCTGTGGTGTGGCGTAAGAGTTGTCCTTGTTCTCAAGGAAGTTTCTTCTATTCTTCAATATCTGTAGACCTTCCTCTCCAGGCTGGAAGTGGGATCTTCTTCAAGCGTCCGTAGTTCCCTTGTCGTAGAATCTCGTCTGTTTTTTGGTCGTATGTATGGGAATCCATGATTACTGTTGCTTTTCCTTTGTCAGCTGGCAGGATTTTGATGGATTTATTCTTCTGTAGTTCTTTAAGGACCGATATCTCCCGTTTTGTTATGTTGCTTTGTTCTTTCCTTTTCTTCTCCAGTACACTCCGGACTTTCCACTTGAACTCCTCTGCTTGTACCGGTTCTAACTTTGCGGTCTCCACAGCACTCACAATGTCGAGAATAGGAACTTCTTTGCAAGTAACGGCAAAATTAAGTCCTTTTTCCAAAAGTGAAGTCTCCGTGATTGATAATGGATGTGAGGAAATGTTGACAATGGTTCTCTTCGGTACTTTCCGATTATTGGTTGGTTCTTGTTGGTTTCGAGTTAGATTTGACCATTTTCTGTTGTGAACCAGTTGTTGTGTTCCTCGAATCTTGTCACAGACGGTGGCGATCTTTCTGAGTATCGGTGCCAAATCTTCTTCCGAGATGATTAATTATTTTACTTCTGTCGAATTTTAGGACCGTCTTACGGATTAGCGTGGCCCCCTTCCAACGATTATGGCTTTGTAATCTAACCAGAGTCGCTCTTTTAACTTTTTTAATTTTTTTTTCACCCTGGATTCACTAACTTTGTATTAGTATATAAGTTACAGTAGTCTTTAAGTTTGTTAGTATTCACCTGAAGACGATTGCAGATTCAATAGCAATTGAAACGTTGTGTTTATTCAATTAAACTAAAATATAGACAATGGAAGTCCAGAATAGTGTTATTATGTAGCAAATAAGCTTTTAAAGCCAGTCGTTACTCGTGAAAAAAATGCTTAATGTTTGAAATGAAGCAATGCTTTCCGCAGGGGTCAACAGGGATTTATTAGGTACGGTTATAGGAAGGACTGATATGCAAAAATCGTGTAAATTGGTCAAATTTAAAATTAAATTTAATCCTAAATGCCACAGCAGTACTCCTTGTACCAATAAGTAAATAGTGGTTGCCTGGTGGACACACGTGTACTTATAAATTTTCTAAAGAAAATTTTTGGCAGTAAAATAAAATATTATTATGACTATATTAATACACAGTTTTCAGGTAGTTCAATTTTAAAATAATATTTTTTTTTTTAAGCAGTGTGCCGAAGGATTCTAATTCAAAGACATTTAAGTTGCTTCTTATTCGACCTTTAGGGTGAATGTCTTTGGATAAGAAGCAACTTAGAATGTCTTTAAATAGAATTCTTTGGCACACTCCTTTGTGAAGGACTAACATCATGTTAGGGAACTACCTAAAAAAACTATAGTTTAAGGAGAAATAGTTATCAAATATATTATTGCATTACAACCTCTTTCATCCGGACAATTAAATGCAAGAGGTATGTCAGGATTACCGATTTGTCCGAATTATTGAATAATTTAATTTTTTGGTAAGGATGTAAGGTAGGATAGGTACATACAGAATCAGGATATAACGTTACATACTTATTTAAAAAACACAAGTAAACACAACTAAAATATTTATTTTTCGTGTAAGCTTAAAAACAAATTTACAGTGTTGTTGGTAACAGTTTCATTGTGCTTGATGGTTGTGGAGCTTGATCATCCTTTCTTCGAAATGACAAGCGCGAGCACGTCTAGAGGTTAACAAAACGTGCGGTTATTGCAGTAAAATGTTAATTTAAAAGGGAAAAAAGTGTGTAAAATGCGTGGGGTGTAGTGGTGTATTTCCTCCTCAAAAAGAATAAAGCTATTTACTGTTGTTGATTCCAGCAAAAACTTAGTAAGTTGCTGTGACTACAACAATGAGAATACGGCGTGTGACGGAAAATCCGATCAAAATTGAACTCATATTAATAATTCGCTACCTCTAGCTAACTATGAAAAATTCAAATTGAAATTAATTATTTAAGAGCACTTGTTCCCGAAAAGACTCAAGAATAGTTTTTAATTTAATTGGTACATTTCTTACTGGAAAAAAGGAAATTATTTAAAGAAAAACCAAAATGTTGTCACAAAAAAGAATGCTTTCGATAAGAAGTTAAGTCAGAAGAGAAGCGAACATCAGCCAAAAACAATGGATACAACAAATGGTTTAGTTGATAGCAATAAAGTAAGTGTAAACAGCGATAAACCACCAATATAACTTAAACGACAAGAATATGTCAATGTCAAGAATAACATTATAAATCTTACCAAAGATGATATTAAGGAAAAAGTTACTAAAAGTCATACAATTACTAATATGGAACTTGATGTAAAAACTAATAATATCCAGTTAGTGCAATTAAAAAAGCCAAAAAAACAGATGGAAAAAAATGAAACCAAGGGAACTGCCATCATAAAACCGAACGACAAATTTTGTGCAAGACCCAGCAAAGTATGATTGTAGGTTGGCAAAGACCGAGAACACAAGATTTAGTGAGAATTTGAGAATCCCTCAGCATAGGACCATCTTTTTTCTAATAGTCCAATGTGCAGGGCAATATCTATGTACAATAAACACTCAGATAGTATTAAAAATTAATAACTTTTATTTCTAAATGTGAAGTCAAAAAGTACCTTGGTCATGGATTTTTATAACATATTGAGGACTACTTAGATGGCTAGAGAGTATATGTACCTATAAAATAAGTTATACTCTATATCAGCCATGTCAAACTCAAAGTCACTGGTGGGCCAAAAGCATGAAGACCATAGACTAGGTGGGCCGCAAAACCTAATCTTAAAGAAGACAAACTACTGAAAATCTTAACGAAAAAGTACTATTATGTTAGAAGTATATTTATTAAATTTCCAATAAAAGGACATTACAAAAACTTACAAACATTAACTTCTTTTGCCAGATATTTGACAGTCTTTTGTCTTTAATTAAGTTGTCTATTTGTGGCGTGAATTTATCGGCGGAAATAACTTTTAAAACTGCGTCCAAGTGTGCGTCCGTCAATCGCGATCTTGCGGGAGACTTGTTTCCTTTCATCAAAGAAAATAATTGTTCACACTTATAGGTACTTCCAAACATTGACAGGATTTTACAGGCAAGTTTTCTCATTTCTTGGTATTGAAAAGGCAAGTACTTATAAAATTCGAATGTACCAACACTATCAAATTTTTTCTTTTTAAATGGGTTTGACACTGAATCTCAATCACTTCCATCTGCAAGTGAGGGGAACTTTATCAATATCGGATAGTGAAAAGACCAGTAAATAGTAAAAGAAAAAATTGTTTTCTTGATACTTTAAAAAAATCCTGAAAACGTTTTTCAAAATTCTGAAAAGTCATACAATTACTAATATGGAACTTGATGCTTTTAACAAGAAAACTAATAATATCACAGTTAGTGCAATTAAAAAGCAAAAAGCCCGCCCCCCCACCAACAGATGGCCCCCGAACGGAAAAATGAAACCAAGGGAACTGCCATCATAAAACCAGACCCCCGGGACGACAAATTTTGTGCCCCCACCCCCCCCCAACGGGACCCCCGACCCACCACAGAACAAAGTAACCGTATGATTGTAGGTTGACAAAGACCGTGAACACAAGATTTAGTAAAGAGATTTTTTTTTTTTTTTTTTTTTTTTTAAGGTGAGAATCCCTCAGCATAGGACCATCTTTTTCTAATAGTCCAATGTGCAGGGCAATCGTCATTGTCTCCCACCTATGTACAATAAACATTTTTAAACAATCAAGATTGTAGTATTAAAAAAATTAATAACTTTTATTTCTAAATGTGAAGTCAAAAGTCTTCCCACCTTGGTCCAAGGATGCCCTTTTATAACATATTGAGGAATTTTTTTTTTTTTTTTTTTTTTTTTTTTTTTTTTTTTTTTTCCCTTGAAAGATGGCTATAAAGAAAAGGGGAACATATATGCCCCCCCCTACCCCTATAAAATAATAAGTTCCCCCAATAACCCCCCCCCCCCCCCCCCCCCCCCCCCCCCCCCCCCCCCCCCCCCCCCCCCCCCCCCCCCAAATTCACCCTATATAAATATTAATATTTTACAATTGTATTGCCCCCCACATAGACATGTTGCTCATGTCTTTGTAGACCTGTCCCCCCAACTGAATAGCAATAAATTTAATAAATAAAAAATAAAATCTGCCCGTAAAATCTGGTTAAAAACTTCGGTTTCATTATCTCCCAGTAAAGCCATTTATCAATGTGGTCCAAAAATTTGATCTTGCTTTGCTTACATTTCTTGAGCTTCTTAGATAAAGAGCGACAATGAAATAAGCAAAATGAACATTACGGTTTGGTAACATTAGTTTCCATAATTTTTTTTATGAGTTATCACTTACATGGTGCATGCTTCATCCACAGAATATCCAACATCTTTCAAGTGGATTTTTTTCAATGTTGATGAAATATCCATCTGAGAATCTACGATTGTTCTAAGCAATTTTTTTCGATAAGGAAACAGTTTAATAGCTTGAATAACGCTTTGATCCATTGGTTGGACCAATAGCAGTGCACAATTTGGGGGAATGTAGTACATAACGATAATTATACTATCATCGCTGAATTATAATAAATATAGAAATGCTTTTGTTGTAACTTTGGTTTCTTCAGGTTTTGCCCAACTGACGGCACAAATTCGGTTGTAAACTACTCTCGAAAAATATCTTTTGTAATCCAACCTTTTTTACCCTTTGTAACAAATCGAGAATAAAACATTTTAAAAGGCTTTATGTTTGGCAGCTACTCAATTACAAAGAGTTTAAGTTTTTGGCTTTCCAGCTGTAGCATTGGCACATGGCATAAAACTTATTTTTTCTTTGGAAATTTTTCTTCAGGTGCAGACCTTTTACTACGATGAACCAATGTTTTGGGTGTAAAGCTCTCCAAAACAAACCACTCTCATCAGCGTTTATAAATCCAGTTCCATTTCACTTCGTTTACGTAGGGGAGGGTTGGATAAAGCATGGGTAGGCAGGACAAACGGGGAATTGACTATTGAGGCAAACCATTGCAGAATCTGCTTCAAAACATACATTCGAAAGTACTTTTAAACCTTCCTACTGGACACTACATACGTTGCATTTAAAGAAATTATGCAACCTTTGCAGTGCGACGATTAGTTTATTCAATTTTTTGATGCATTGTAGTTGTGTGTTTTTGCTGAAATGTAGTAGATTTTGTAGAAGGTAAGTACACCGTTGAAAATAGTATTATTTTAGTTACCTAGTCACATAAAAATGATAGGATTCAATTAATTTTTGGTATGGTTAATGGGGATTATTAACGTAGGTACAAATGGTTATGGGTTAACATGGGGTAGTAATCGGACTACAAATGGGGTACCCCGTTTTCGCCAATCATTATCTAATGGCTGCGTAATAACTTATGGTTTGTTAAATATTTACTATTTTTAATTAGTAGATATAATAATGTCATAACATTATTACAGGTACAGTATTCTTTCAATATGCCGTCAAGATACCAACGGATTTCAACTCGTCAGGATTGGGATAATGAGAACATGCAGAATGCAATACAAGAAGTGATAGAAGATAGAATGGGATATAAAAAAACTGCGCAATTATTCTATGTTTTACATACCACTTTAGAGCGCAGAATTGGTTAAGTGAGAAATGGAGCGAGTGTCAATAGTGCTGAGATTTATTTGTAGGACTTGGTAGGCACAAACCTGTCTTCAATGAAGATCAAAATAATAAACTTGCCGAACACATTCTTGCGATGGAAACTCGGCTGTTTGGTCTAACACTGAATGAATTAAGCCACTTAGCATATGATTTGGCAGAAAAATAAACGGTTTGGTGCATACTTTCAATAGAGAAAGAAAAATGGCAGAAAAGACACCCCAGAAGCTACATCTCTTGCTTGGACCATGGGATTCAATAAAGTTACTGTCGCGAATTTTTTCAGATTTTTAAGTAATCTATACAATAGGTACAAATTTGCTCCAGAGTGCATTTGGAACGTGGACGAGACAGGGATTACTACTGTTCCTAGGAAGGTGTCGAAAGTTCTAAGTTGCTTGGAAAAGGCAAGTGGGAGGATTGGTTTCTGCCGAGAGAAGAACTCTCGTTACTGTAGAAACATGCATGAATGCAACGGAAAATTGTATACCCAATATGTTTGTGTTTCCTCGAGTCAGACCAAAGCCAGATATTCTTGATGACGCGCCACCAGGAAGTACAGCAGAATTTCACCCTTCTTGTTGGATGCAGAAGGAAATATTTTCTAAATAGTTTTAAAAGTTTATAGAATTGACGAAACCAAGCTGAAAATAAACCTGTCCTCTGCTATTCTTGGATGGTCATACCACCCATACAAAAAACCGAGAACTTATTAACCTAGCTCCTCGAACAATGTGATATTATTATGCTTCACTCCTCATTGTACACATCGGATGCAACCTTGTGTTTTCTTCATGGCTCCTTTTAAGTCATTATTCCTCGGAAGTAGTCAAAAATAGTGTCGTTTACACCTTCCTGGTTGACACAATCATCAAGTGGTAAGCTGTATGGTGAAGCTTTCAAGAAAGCTGCTTCAAGTTGAAACAGCTGTTAACGGATTTAAAAAGACGGGGATTACCTACCCATTTAACCCTGACGTCTTTGACAAATGAATGTTTAAACCGGTTGAAACAATGGAGTAGGAACTCTACTTAACGGAGATGACGACAGTGGTTCTTAAACTCTTGTTAACTCACTTGCACCTTCAATTAATAAATATTCTAATGTTTCAGTTTGTGATATTCCTGGAACTTCTGGAACAACTAAAAGTGATGGAAAACACCATCTTCTTCTTACCAAGACAATTCTATACTTTCAGTGGAATAAAAAAAATGCGAAGATGTGCTGAGTTTTGCCTTTAGTCCGAGAGAAGTGCGGAAGCTGCCACAGGTAGGAAAACTAGAAGAAAGAAAGAAAAAGGAATGTGAACGGAAGTTTTAACAGATAATCCATACAAAAACGAATTAGCGTCACAACTTACCCCTAAAAGAAAACAGAAGGCCATCAAATGAAAATTGTTCAAGAAACCTACTGCACTTCAGAAGAAAAAAAACGTAGTATCCAACCAACAAAGACATCATACACCAAGTCCAGAGCCCGACTCGTCAGAATCATCATCTGCTGAAGACGATCCAGCTTGCCTGATTTGTGATGAAACCTATTCCAAATCAAAATCTCAGGAAGAATGGATAAGGTGCAATTCATGCCGACAGGCCTGCGCTGGTATAGATCCAGTAGATTTTTGTTCTAACTATTTTTTTTGTTGTTTTTTATTAACAAAAATTTATTTTATGTTGGAAACGCATTAATAAAAAAAATTTTGATCTATAAAATGTAAGATATGAGTGACTCCCTATGTTGCTCAACCATAAACCCATTTTACCCGACCAGTTGGGTAAAACGGGGAATTTGACATGTTTTGCTGGAAAAAAAATTCTTAAATTAAATCTCGTTCCATGCGAAGGAATACTTGTTTTTATGAATACTTTCTATAATATCCAACTTAAGTATCCTGTCTTATCCAACTTTCCTCTACGCATTCTCTTCTTCTAATACTTTAATTTTTAGAGAATTTGCGTTTGGGAAAACATCTCTTGATCTCTCTTAAATCTCCATTGATTCCATTGCCTGAAGTTTATCTACAGCATTAAAAAATCCGGAAAGATGTTTGTTGCATTTTCTGTTGTGTGAGTCACGTTGCGAGTCGGTCCTTTAGATGCGAGAATATTTTCTAATTTAATCCAGACTGGAAAGTGTCATATCCTTTTATTTGTTCTGATGGATTAATTAAAAGTATCAAGTCTGCCTTCGATTTCTCATCGCCGTCAATTTTTGGTGCTGTAATTTCTCTTGAAACATATCCCCATTCATCATTTTTTAGACCAGCTTCAATTTGATTACGCCATGTGTCGTAATTTTGCACATATTTTGAACTTTATATTTTGAACTTTTTCACTTTTTACCAAAAAACGTCGAGTTTTGAGCAAGAACCTATTTAGAGCAGGTTAGAAAATTGACAATTTTTTTTTGTCTATTGACATTATTAAAAACACTTATTTAACTAATAGTAACACAACATTGAATTTGGTTAATTAATTATTGGTAATAAATTAATTTATATTATTTAAAATTGTCATAATTGTTTCTCGAGCAAAAATTTTAGTGTTGTTAATTGTGTTGATTTATATGCGAAGGCGTTGAAATTGTGCGTCTTTGATTAAGATTAATTGATCGATAATTGTAGTTTACTTTGGAAACCGTAATTGAGTAACTGACGAATAGTTAACGGTTCATTAACGCATAAAAATGTGTTCAAGTGCCCAGCTATGTTATTTTTGTAAAACAATTTAATTGGGTTTTTTATCTTATTTATTGTTTTTATAGCCCTGACTCATTGCAATAATATGTAAAATGTTGGTACATATAGCAATAAACTTTTTTCTCTTTAATTGACGAAAAGTGCAAGTATTTTAAAATGCCACTCTTAATATCTTATACAATTCTACTTATTGTGCATGTAGTTCACATTTAAAAACTTGTTTACCGGATAACCTTAAATTAGATCAAGGGCTTTGAGGACTACATTTTCAACATTTAATTAATAAAACAAATGATTTGATTGAACTAAGTTGGTCCTTTACAAATAAAATATGATTGCATATTGCGGTCGTGGGTATAAATTTCTATATCTATCTAAGTCCCACTTTTACCTTCGAATTAACCTTTTTTAAATATTTTATCGTTTTTTAAATTTCTCTTAAATGCGACGATTTGCTTCAATTTCTATTTTATATAAAAAATAGCAGAGAAAACAAGTTTAGCATTTAATTTAAATGATAAGTACATTCAAATGTTTAAAACTTACGGGCTTACGGTCAGTGTCAAATTTATGCAATAAGCTGGAGGGTCGTAAATCCTGTTGAATCTACATTAATCTTACTTCCAGATTTTAAAGATAGGATGGGAAATTTTGAAATTTATTGAACATTTCTTGACTTTACTCGATGAATTCGAGTCAGTAGATTTAATTTAGAAGAACGTTATTGACAATTTATTTTGTTTGATATGGAACCTATTTCCAAAACTATTAGTGTATCTATACGTTTCTTTTCAAATGTTCGTAATTATAAATAAAATATATAAAACAAATGTTATGATAAATTACAAGTTTTCAAAGTTCGACTTTTTACTACTTTTTAAAGAACACAAGAATAATTTAATTTGTTAATTCTTGTACAATTGTATTTTCAGTATTATTTTTGTTCACGATAAAAAACTAGATCAATATTAATCATTTATAGTTTCTTGTTCTTGTACTTTGTATAAAAAATTATCGTTAAATGGTGTGTTTTCTAAGTAAAACAGTGGCTAGAACAAGCATCTACAGAACAGATGCGAAACGTCGCCAAAAACTAACACCGACTTATTATTGATATCGAACCTTCCAAATCATGGGTTTGGTCTGTTAGTATTGCAGTCCAACATAATTAACAAGTAAATTGATTTTCTAATACTCAAACTCAAAAACCAATTCTAATTCTATTATCCTACTTCTCCTTAGTCATTTTCTTGCATTTATTACTTTTTCAATAAATCAGACGGACGTGATTTAAGGTAAGTGGCCCAAATTCAGACACCTTTAGGAATTTACGTTACATTTTTTCAATATAATTAATAATTATTCAGTGACATTGATCACTTTTAATTTTCTAGAATTAATAATTATTTCTAAGGAGATCTGGCTAGTTATTTATCATAAAACTTAAATAAATTAATTTAAATTATATATTTATTATAACCATCTCAAAATCACCTAATTCCGACAATAAGAGTCCAGTTTGTTCCAAAATCAGACATGTCAGTGTACCTAATTCTGACAGTGACTAATCACACATTTTTCGATAAAAATAAAATCACTTAAGTATTTATTATTAAAAGTTAATACAAAAATAACTTGAAAGATTTCTAATATTACTACATATGATTTTCTAACTCTTTAACAGCAAAAATCCTCTTTTATTTATTTCCACAGGAGGTTTGATCTTCTTGATGACTTCATGATTATCATACCAAATTTCATCTTTAATATTTGGCCATTTCCACCATCTACCAGCCTTAGCCATTGCATTACCTAACACCTTTTCAGTGTTTTTATTTGTAATTTGAGCTGGATAATAGTCTTCAAAATAGCTGACAATTACAAAATCACCAATTTTATTTCGTCAACAACTGTGGATTCTACTTCTTCATTACCTGTTAAATAATTATTGTATAGTAAAATTAACCTAAATACTTACTTATGTAAATTTGTTTCTTACCTTCATCTTCAATTTGGTCATTTTCTGTTTCATCATTATTCTGAATTGAGACTTCTTCACTATCTGACCCATTTTCATCCTCTTTTTCTTGAATTGCTTTTTCTGTTCTTCCTCTTTTTTCAAGAAATATTCTCTCCAAGCATCGGAGGTGCCTACAGAAGGAACTTTAACTCGACTCTTTCTTGAGGTTATTTTTTGGTTGGTTCAGGCCAGAACAAAGAGTTTTTAAACGGAGATGGTATAACCACTCCTGGCAATACCCTAGAATGTTTAGTATTACTGCAAGTATCCACATTTTCAGCTTTATTGGCCGATGCTTCTCTTAGATACTCGTTTTCAATGATATCAGTTCGTTTCTCTGGGGTCAATTGAATGTTTTTAAAATTTTTCTATATTCTTTTCTGCTTTATTGACCGATTCCTCTCTTAGTTGCTCATCTTCAATGACATTAGTTCGTTTTCTGGGGTCAATTGAATGTTTTCGACTATTTTTCTATATTCTTTTCTATCACATTAGGTTTTGTGGTTTTGTCAGTTTCTTTCTTAGCTGTTTCGTCAATGCTTTTCTTTTTTTTATATTTTCTTTACCAGGATTTTCCTTAGGACCAACAACAAGTTTTACTTCGGTTTCAGTATTTTTAACTGTGGGTTCTATTTCAAAAATGTCTTCAGGTAATGCATCATCAGTTTCAAATACAATTGAATTTTCCCATCCATCTTCTAGTATTAGGCCTTCTTCTATATCTATTATAATGTTGGGAGTTTTTCTTTATCCTGAGATAATCCCGATTTCTGGTACATTTTGTACCAAATTTCATACAAACCTTTATCTTCAATTTCATCTGTCCAGTCTGCACCCATCAGATCATAACATTTATTCAAAAATCTGGCTTAACATTAGATTCAAGATATCGCAAATGACTCACTATTTCAGGATCTACTGCTTCTTTAGTTTTGTTCAACTCATTGTTGTCGTCAGTAAGAAGTTTATGATAGTCGATATTATCAACATTAAAAGGAGAAAGACCACATACTTTAAAAGAATTTTTGGAAATATTTTCCAAGTTTGGTATTGATTTTAGAACATTTTGAAGAACAGGGGCAAAGGTGTCTTTGCCTAAATGTTTATAATTATTTTGGGTTTTAAAATTTTGTACTTCACTTTTCCATTTCATTTTTAAAGATTTAAACAACCCCACATCCAGAGGTTGTAGGATGTGTGTGGATACAGATACAAGCCATGGGTAAAAAATGTTTGTTATAAATTCGAAAAAAGATTCGGAGGTCATCCATCCGCTGGTTGACTTTCCAATCCCCAACTTTTAGGCACCTGTGATACTATATGCTTTGGTATTCTTTCATAAGCGTACATTACCATGGGTGGAGCTAGTTGACCAGCAGCATTACCAGTAACAAGAACAGTCAGACATTCTTTGTCATCACCGGATCTATCATGAAGTGACTTACTTCCTTTCTTAGCAAGTATCTTACGACCTTTTGGCGATAGAAAAAAGCAGATTCATCCGTGTTGAATATTCTTTGTGGATCAGTAATATTAATGTTAGATGAAATAAAGTATTCTTCAATTTCTTTGTGCCAGTTTCTGATTTTGTTTTCAGTTACGGCTGCTCGGGATACGCATAAGTTTTGTGCTATTCGTTCACTAATTTCAGGATGCCTTTTAGTAAATAAATCATACCAGTGACGACCTGGTCTTCCATCTGCAAAATTGTTAGAACGCTTTAAATTTTTATCAGAAGTGAAACACTGTCGAGCAATTGATCTTTGGTTACAGGAAAACCCATGCGCCCCATATTAATGATCCATTGAACCAATAGGTTTTCTTCATTTACAGTTAGTACTGAAGGTGCTCCGCTACGACATTCTTCTGGGTAAATACCCCGAATCTTCCCAATAAGCGTAGTTCTGGGGATGTTATATTGTTTCGCGACAGCTAAACACGGTGTGCCATTTTTATGGCATCCAAAGCACGTCTTAAATCGTCTTTGCTATATTTGCAATTTTTTAGCCGACATTCTGTAACTAAAGCAAAGATTTCAATGATAAATAATAATAATTAATACTAATGATATCTAAATGTACAAATAACAGAGAATATCCGTTTACATAAATTGAACGTAATTCAGACAGTTGAAATCCCTAACTCTGACACCTGTGTCGGAATTTGGATACAAGCTCTTAAAGGAACTCTATTATTTAAAACGGTATAGACTTATGTTAATCTAAGCGAAAAGAAAGAAAGAAATCCATATCCAATACATATCTTATGTACACAATTCCGACACCCAGTGTCTGATTTACGAAACATACGAATTTGCTTGCACCTAATTCCGAGACCATAAAATTTTTTAATTCTGTAATTACACTGACAGAAAACCCTGTTAAAATGAAAATTTAAAGCCTTTATATTCAACTGCAACAAAGTTTATTCTAATTTTCTCAATTAAGGGTGTCTTAATAGTACATAAAGTAATAGTTAAAATCTGCTTACCTTATAAGAAATTCTTGGTAGATAATCACAGCACACAATTTTCAACCACCATCCAACTCACAGATTATGGCACTGACCGTTACAATGTCGGTAAAATAGAAAACGAATTTTGACTGATAGAATTAATGTTAAATTGTACCAACAGATCTCTTAACGTATATCTGGATATTGTAAATTTCTTATTTTAACGGAATAAACAGAAATATGTCTGAATTTAGGACACTGTCTGAATTTGGGTCACTTACCTTAGATAGTTTTTCTACCCAACTCTTCGGTCTACATTTAGAACTAGCTAATACCCTTTCACCCGATGACTGGTTTTTCTTTGACAACGTAATATTTCAGCAATCCGATACTTTATTAAAATTTTCTTCAGAAGCCCATTGTAAGAAATTTCAATCCCTTTGTCTAACTCAACTTATGTAGATAAGTTTAATTCCATGTTATCAGAAGATACTTATAGGCATTTACCACGTGTCCCCACTGCTACAGTATTGAACGCGAAGCATTCAAATTATCTAATCTACCTCTCGAGGCCCTGCGACGACTTGTCTCTTCTACTTCTAAATCTCCTTGTTTATACGGTCTACCTAAGATTCATAAGCAAGGCGTACCGTTTCGGCTCATTATTCGTACAATTCAAACTCCTACTCACAAGTTAGCCAAGTTTATATCAAAAATCTTTAATGATTTTTTAGGTAAAACACCTTCACCCAATTTAAACTCTTACCACTTCATTCAACGTTTAGGTAAATCATGGTAATCTCCATGTTAGTTTTGATGTTACATCATTGTTTACAAAAGTTCTAGTCAAAAATTGTATAGAAATTATCGAACAAATATTTTCTCAACATGTTAAAGATGTAGGATTGTTACCGTTTATACAACACTCTCTTTCGCCCACTAATATTTAATTCAGTAATAACTTTACGAACAGGTTTCAGGTGGTGTTATATGGAATCCCGTTTATCTCCTGTTGTCGCCAACATTTTTATTTTAAGCTTTTGAAACCATTGCCGTTAAAACAGCAAGTATGGTTTCGGTATGTTGATGATACATTTATCATATAGCTCACGGTCGCCCTTTTTTAGATACGTTTCTTGACGATCTCAATAATCAATATACTGACATCAAGTTCACTATGGAAATTAAAGAAAGTCATTGACGTACGAGGATATATTGAAAAATTCTTAGTCTACTATAGAACGAAACAAAATTTCAATGTCAAAATATTTTGTTACTCAACATATTCTCCTCTTAATTGGATACATTTATTACAGTGAACCTGCAACGTCTCTAGACCTTTCAAAAAAATGTTTCTTCTTGCTCTGCAAACCAGACCTCCACAGCTTCTATTACCTTCTTGTTGGAAGAAAATGTACGACCTTTTAAACTTTTTTTCAGTTGAGGAAAGAGGTGATAGTCGGACGGAGCCAAATCGGGTGAATAAGAGGGGTGTTCTAGTAATTCAAACCCTAAATCACGAATTTTTTGCATGGCAACATGAGATTTGTGTGCAGGGGCGTTGTCCTGCAAAAACAAAACACCTTTGGATAGCTTTCCGCGTCTTTTCTCTTTAATATTTTCCCGTAGAGTGGTCAGTAATGTCGAATAGTAATCTCCAGTTATTGTTTTGCCCTTATCCAAAAAATCAATTCAAACATTTGGGGATCCATTTTGCAGCAATTTTTCTCATGTCCAAATTGACGTGAACCATATGATGAACGCGTTCGTATGAAATATTCAGTGCTTCAGATATTTGTTTTAGCCCAATTCGACGGTCTGATAAAATCATGTCATGAACTGGATCGATATTTTCGGGGACTGACACAGAAACTGGCCTTCCCGATCGATCATTATTTACCTCTTTTGAAGCTTGCATTTCAATTTTTGACGGCCGCATACGAAGGACATTGATCACCAAGAGTATTAAGCATATCTTCGTAAATCTGCTTACCTCTTAACCCTTTTTTCATTTAATTTATTGCGTGACTCTGGTTTACTTTTTTGACGTCAAACTTTACACTGACACTTTTAATAAGTTATTGTTCGTTGCTATGGTAACGAAATATTTTGTTTATGCAAGTAACTTGTCTAGGCTAACTAGATATCAATACATCCTCGTACTTGTCAGCTAGAAACTCTATGGTAAATTAGGTCATTCAAGGCATCGCAAACCCACTCATACTGACAGATACTCACATTCTTCTTTACACCGGCATCCTGCCCAAATGAGGTTTGTTGTTGAATCTTTAGTTTTGTAAGCTTTTTCTATATGTCAACCTGACAATCTCAATTTGGAGCTACGACATCTCATTGGTAATGGTTACTAATTTATCCAAAAAGTTATTAAACCCCACTCAAGGATTAAAAGAAATTTTTTCTACCACTTCAGAAACAATTCCAGCCCTTTTTACCTTACATTAAAAACTGCATTAAACCTATTTTTACACTTTTTAACAAAATTTCACAAATTTTATCTTCCCCTAAGAATAAGTTTCCCACTCTTTCTTTTCAATTCAATTTATTTGTCCTATAATATATTAACAAATGATTCGACTTTTCTGTACAATTCTTATAATAACAAAACAAACCGAAAAACAAGAACAAAAATAACTCTCCCTAATTCTTTTCTTCACTGTACTCTCATTATTTCTCTTTCTCTTTCTTCTATCCATTTTCTTTTTTCCATTTAATACCCTTCCCTTTCTCTCCCAGCAACACTCTTCTCCCTCTTTCCTCCGCTCTTACATCACTACACTCTTTCAAATGTTATATATTTTCCCACCCATCCCTACACATTCTACACATCCTATTTCCTTTTTCCACCAGTACTTGTTTGCATTTTCCTCATTCCCAACTCTGAATCTTGCGATTAACCTTTTATCTATCAATCCCATTCTTTCTGTTATATACTTTGGTTTTCCTTCTGCTATTAACTGTTCATACTTTGTGTTATATTTCCCTTTTATAATTTTTGCTTGAATTCTCTCAGTTTCATCCACTCTCTCCATTCCCACACTTCCGCTCCATACATTAACACACTTTTCACTATTCTTTCTTTTCAAGGTGTAGTATATCGTATTTCTTATTTATGTGGTTTAGTGTACATAGGTGAAGCTGGTCGCTCTACTAGTACACGTATTTCAAAACACGACCGTAAAACACGGTTCCAAGTCTACCGTGACTGAGCATCCTTTCGATACTGGTCACAAGATAGATTTTAATAATTCCGTTTTGATTGCCAAATGTTTTTTTCTTTTTCAATAACAAAATTAGGGAGAGGATAGAAATCATTAAACATCCCAACAACTTCAATCGCAACCGCGGTTTTAAACTTTCATCTTTGTAGCTTCCCATTGTTAACCCCGCCCTCTCTCCTATTTTTAACCAATCGGCACTGAGGTTAATTACGCGTGATGTTTCTCTTCTATATAATACGGAGTTATTTCCTTAATCAGCCAGACTTTCACTCAAGAATCTGCTTGGTTGACAAGTTGATTACCTGACTTTTAGCAGTCTATCTTAAACTTTCGTTTGTTAGTTGTAGTTTCTCGCCTTGATGGAGCCCCTTACGGTAGGTGGCAAAACGTTGGCAGCTGCGGTTATCATTTCGACACGGTTCAATCCCAAGAAGACGTTTTTCTATACCCTATGACACCTAATGAAAAACTTGCTATTACATTACTATTGTTATATATATATACAATATGTCCCCCTAAGTTGGAATCATGTAAAAACTTTTTATTATTAATTTTAGGAAAAAAAGTTATTCTTCATAAAAAGTTCTGTATGTTCTAAAATCTAAAATACAGTCATCAAATATCAAATTTTTTCAGTCGTATACGAGGTTTGTCAAAAAATATGAATTTTACTCAAGAGTAAAGTACCTTTAAATTTAACAATATCGGAAAATGTTATTAAAAAAGTTGAGCAGAATTAAAAACTACGTTCAAATATGCATTTACATTAATAAAATTATTATATTTATTGAACATTTTTGAAAATTAAAGTTCAACACCCTGTAGAAATAAAATCACTCACAGCATCGTAAACGTATATTATAATATTTTAGTCAAATTATCATAAATGATAATAAATAATCACAAGAGATAAATGTTTATTCAAAATAGAAATATTATTAAAAATAAAATAACCTTAATTTTTAATGTAAATGGATGTAATTGCATATTTGAACGTAGTTTTTATTTATAATCAACTTTTTTTGATAACATTTTCCGATATTGTTAAATTTAAAGGTACTTTACTATTGAATAAAATTCATATTTTTGACAAACCTCGTATACGACTGAAAAAATTTAATATTTGATGACTGTATTTTAGATTTAAGAACATGCAGAACTTTTTATAAAAAATATATTTTTTTCTAAAATTAATAATAAAAAAGTTTTTCATATGATTTTAACTTAGAGGGACATATTGTATACAGGGTGTTTCCTAAGTAATCTAAAATATTATATGGGGCGTTTCGTTACTCAATTTTAAGACGAAAAGTTCATATAAACATGTGTGATAAGTCTTGTCGTTAATGAGATACAGGGTGTTAAATCGTTTATAATAAATCAGCTCTGATTGTATTTGAAATTAATTTTTCTTGGTGACGCTACTGGTTTTCGAAAAACATGCTTATTCTAAGTGGCCTTTGGAATAACGTTGACAACTGTGTCAAACCTAAAAACTAACGCAAACAACGAACAATAAATTGTTAATAATACGATCTTTTGTGTTAAGTTAACAACGATGCCTGTGTTTACTAATGCCGAAATGGCTAATATGCACTTTTGTATGCATTAGCGAATGGTAATGCCTTAGAGGCTAGACGTATGTATGCCCAGCGTTATCCTAATAATCGTTTACCATGTTCAGATACGTTTACTAAGCTACATATTCGTTTACAAGAAACTGGAACTTTTGCCAAATCAAAGAATATTATTGGACGACCCAGAACTGTGAGAACTCCACAATTGGAAAACCAGATTCTTCAAGTGATTGATCAACATCCAGAAAATAGTACCAAAAAAATTGCTGATGAACTAAATGTTGGTAACAGAACTGTTTGGAAAATTTTAAAAGATAACTTATTGTATCCATATCAAGTTCAACGTGTACAACATTTGCTACCTACTGACTATCCGCTTTGCATACAGTATTGCCAATGGATTTTAAATAAAATAGCAAACAATCTCAATTTTGCTGCCGATATTCTGTTTACGGATGAAGCCAACTTTTCAAGACATGGCATTATGAATTTTCATAATGACCACATATGGGCAGATGTAAATCCACATGCCATAATTGTAAAACGATTTCAACAAACATTTTCGGTCAATGTTTGGCTTGGCATCATCAAAGATTATTTAATAGGACCATTTTTCCTTCCTGCACGGTTGACCGGTGAGACATACCTTCATTTTCTAGAAAATGAACTTACAGTTCTTTTAGAAGATGTACCTCTTATTATTAGAAGGCGCATGTGGTTCATGCATGATGGAGCTCCTCCATATTTTTTAGTGATTGTTCGCGAGTTTTTAAATAACGTTTTCCAGACCATTGGATCGGACGAGGATCTCCACACTCGTGGCCCCTAGATCACCGGGACATAATCCTCTGGATTTTGTGTGTGGGGATATTTAAAATCGCTCATTTACACAACCCCGGTATTAAACGTACAAGATCTTCAAAATCGTATCATACAAGGCTGTAATGTTATTCGTAACAATCGTGGTATCTTCGAACGTATTCGGCAATCAATTAGACATCGAGCAGATGCTTGCATTTTAGCTGCAGGTGGACATTTTTAACACATGCTCTGAAATATACTATTTTTCCTTTATGTTTAACACATGTTGTTGCTTTTAATAAAATAATAAAACGCCCTGTATCTCATTAACGACAAGACTTATCACACATGTTTATATGAACTTTTCGTCTTAAAATTGAGTGACGAAGCGCCCCATATAATATTTTAGATTACTTAGGAAACACCCTGTATATAGTATGTATATATAATATATACCTGTCGGCAAAGTATATATAAGCAACTTTGCCGACAGGTATGTAAAGCAGTTACATAGTTGATTCTTCAATAATTATAGCCAAAATAACAGTTGGCAAGTATAAACATTTTGAATCACCTGCAGTAAAGTACACAAGAGGTTGTACAATAGCAAACAAACTTATCGTTTTATATATATATATATATATATATATATATATATATATATATATATATATATATATATATATCAAGCACTGTAACCGCAAGCAGTTATGGATGCTTAACAAAGCTTTCATAATCCTTTTTGGGATGGATTAGTTCCCGTATGCTTCTTAGTTTTTTCTACAAGCTTTTATTAGTCCTGGCATTTTCAGCTATTTTCATCCATTCCTTCCTGTTTTACATTTTCTTTCTAATTCCTTACTCTGAGCTTATTTACGTCCTCTTCGATGTTCTCTAGCTATCTCAACCTGGGCCTTCCTCTTTTCTATCCTCTGTTGGTTTCCATTCTGTCAATATTCTTATTGCTTTCTTCTTGTCTGCTCTCATTACGTGCCCTTAGTGCTTTAATATGCGTAACAATATCCTCTCCTCTCATTTGGTCGACTAACTCAAAGTTCATTCTTTGTCTATATTCATCTTGATTATCTTTTATTGACCCCAGTATTCTTCGTAAGATTTTCCTTTCAAATATTCTCAGACCTTCTTCCTCTTTTTTGTCATTGTCCCTGTTTCCATTGCATATACCACTACTGGTCTTATCAGTGTTTTGTATATTTGTATTTTTGCATTACTGCTTAGATGTTTCGCGTTTAATAAGTTTTTATTTGCATAATAGGCTTTGTTTCCCAATTGTATCTTATGTTTCATTTTTTTTGCCCCACTGTTATTTTTATTGTAAATTATTGTCCAGAGATATTTGAATGTTTGCACCACTTCGAAGTTATAGTCATTGATTTTTAACAGTCTCTCATTTATGTTAACACTGTCAGTATACTTTAAATATTTTGTTTTTTTTTCACTGATTTTTAATCATTTTTCTGTTGTTTCTTCTTCTAGTCTTACGAAGGCTTCTATCAGTCCTTTTTTTGTTCCACTTATAACCGCCATATCATTTGCGTAAGCTACAATTTGTACATTTTTAATGTTTATAGTTCCATTCACATCTGCTTTTCTGATTGCGCTTTCCAAAACTAAGTTGAATAATATTGCTGATAGCGTATCTCCTTGTCTGACTCCTTCTTCGATCTTCAGGTTATCAGTTGTTTCATTTCTGACTTTCACTACTGCAGTTGTGTTTTTAGAGTCATCTGGATTAGGTTTATTAGTTTTTGCGGAATCTCTCTACATGACATTTCATTAACTATGCTAGACCTTAACACCTTATCAAATGCCTGTTTGAAATCAATAAACAGGATATGAAGTGTTATGTTATACTCATTTGCTTTTCCTAATATTTGGTTCATTACGTGAATAGCATCTTCCCGGTCGAAATCCTTGTTGGTAATCTCCAATTATGTCCTCGGTATATTTTTGCAGTCTATTTTTAATTATTTTTGATAGGACTTTATAGGCTACGTTTAGCAACATTATCCCCCTATAATTTGAGCATTTTTCTATATCTCCTTTCTTGTATATTGTAAATATTACACCTTTCCTCCATTCATCTGGCATGTTTTCATCTCTCCATATTGTGCACAATAATTCATGGAGTTTTTCATGTAATATATCTCCACCATATTTAATATATTCTGCTATTATTTCGTCGTAACCTGGACCTTTATTATTTTTTAATCCTAATATTGCTTCTTTCGTTTCTTCTAGATCTGGTTCAGGGATTATTGTTAGGTTTATATGTCTATTTATTATTGTACTTGAGTTTGCTTGGTTTTCATTCCTAAAGAGTTTTTCATAGTAGTTTTTCCATATATTTTAATTTCACTGTTTTCATATCTTGTTTTTCCTTCTGTGTTTTTGTATCCTCTTGTTCTTATGTTAAAGTTTTTCTTTTCTTGTCTTATTTTTGGTAAAATTGTTTTGTGTTTTTACTTTGTGTTCCTTCTGTATATCTTCCAGTTTCCTTTCGTACCACTTTCTTTTCTTATGCTTACACAGGTTTCTTGCATTAGTGTTTGCTGTTTTATATGTTTCTTTATCCTCTTCATTTTTTATTGTAACCATTTCTTCCATGCTTTATTCTTCAGATCAATAGCTTCCTGCATATTTCATCATACCAATCTTTATTTCTTTCCTTTTTCTCTCTTCCCACACATATTTCTGCCGTTGTTAGTATAATTCCCTTTATTGCATTCTATTTTTCTTCGACTCCATTTAAGAGATCACCGTTAACTTGTTGTTGTTGTTGCAGTTTCTGTGTTATCCTATCTTCCAGTAATTTTTGAGTCTGTAGGTCTTTTATTTTATCTGTGTTCCATTTACTCTTCTTACCGTTTTAGGCTTTATCTCTTTCCGTACTTTTTGTTTCTTTAACGTTTGCTATTAACATGTACATTGCCCCCCCTAAATGATCTTACATCTTGAACGTTCTTGAGTCTATCCTTCCTTATGAGGATATGGTCAATTTGGCTTTTTGAAGTTTGGTTGGGGTGCTTCCAAGTTATTTTGTGTCTAATTGGATGCGGAAATTTTGTACTAACAATATATAAGTTCATTTCAGCTGCTAAGTTGCATATTCTATTTTCATTGTCATTAGTGTCACTATGTATGGTATGTTTCCCTGCTACTGATGTTATATACTCTTCCTTTCCTATCTGGGCATTTAAGTCTCCGAGAATTATCAGTGTGTCATATTTTGGTACTTTTTCACATTCGTTTAATAAATCTTTGTAAAATTTCTCTTTAATCTCAATATCAGCTGTTTCAGTTGGCGCGTATATACAAAGATATGTGGTATTAGTTAATTTTCCCTTCATCCTCAATTTTGCTAGTCTGTCATTTATAGGTTCAAATTTTATGATTTTATTTTGTAGCTTTCGTGATATAATGAATCCAGTACCGTTTTTCCCTTGTTTGTTTCCTCCGCTCCAGAATATTGTGTATTTATCTTTACCGATTTCACCCTTCTCTGCCCACCTTAATTCTTGTACTGCGATTATGTCAATCCTATACTTATCCATTATTTCTATGATTTCCTTCATTTTTTCCGGTTGTAGTAATGTTCGTATGTTCCATGTTGCAATTCTGGTTTTTGTTTTGTTTTATTTTGTTTTGTTTTTATTTTTATTTTGAGTTTTAGTTTTGTTTTATTTGTATTTAGTTTATTCATTTCCAAATCATTTTCATTATTCGTAGTCTCTTCTTTGCCGGTTTTCCTCATTCCCGTTCCACCGTCTTCCTCTCTTAGTTTTTGAATTTTTGCTCGTCCTGGTTATCTTGAACAACCTTGTTCGCAGTTCTTCTTCATCGGTGATCTCTTGCTAGCGGTTCTTCCTTTTCTTTGATTTTCTTCTAAGCTGTGTGTCTTGGTCTCACTTTCTTGTTTCTCTATTTGCTTTAGATTATCTGGAGAGAGTTCTTTTCCGTTTACTATCAACTTGTTATATCTTAATATAGCGTGATGGCCCGAACTTATATATTTTTTCATATGTATACAGTTACTTCTTTTCTTTGCCCGATAATTTCCTTTGAGAAGTCTTCCTCGAGATATATTTTAGTACCTCTTAGTTTTTTTGCCGATTTTAGAATCTCAATCTTTTTGTACTCTTTTCCTAGTCTTCTTAACTGTGACATTTCCTTCTCAATGTTTATGGATATGTTCATTTCTCTCATGAACATTTTTACTGTTTCTTTCATTTGTAATTCGCTCTCTTCTTTTTGCTCCTCAACTCCATGTATGATTATGTTGTTCTTTCTAAATTCTCGTTCTAATGTTTCAATTCTACTTTCTTGTGATATTAACCCTTGTTTCAATAATGCGTTTTCATTTAATAATTTTGCATTGTCTTTATTAAGTTTATTAATTTCCTCCTAATATTTATCTATTTTCTTTTCCATTCTATCATTCCTGTCTTCAATTGTATCTAATTTATTTTTTATGTCTTGTAATAGTTTCATCATATTTTTAGAATTCTCGTTTTCATCGGTCATTTCAAGTATTTATAATAAGAAACCGAATTTCAAGTTAAAGTTGAATAAAGTTTATATTAATAAATTGTAGTTTATTTATATTTTTTTGATGTTATAATTTCAGGATGTAAATTTTCCTGTAGCCGTCTCTGGTGTTTGTTTATACAGGGTATCCCAACGAAAACTTGACCCCCCTATAACGTGAAAACTAAAAAATATTTTAAAATTCGGCGAGACATGTTGATTTTTGTTCTTAAGGGGAGCCTTTTTGACAGTCAAGCCAACTCGATATGTTCATCCCCCTAATGCCTAGTATCAACAACTTTAAAATTTCAAACGAAACTACCCCACTTGTGGCATATCATTTTAAAGCCCTTTTCATTGCAAATACAATGACACTTTGTTTTGAGAAATCGGTTGAGATTTGACTGAATTATTGGTACAAACGAATAGTTGACAAACCAACTTATGCATTGTAATTTCTACGGGAATACTCGCCACTCATTAAGTTTTTATCGACTACACGCGACCACATTTACCTATTTTTGTTGGTGTGTCTATCAGTTCACAATAAAAATCAGAAAGAGGATAAAAAGCTGAAGCAAATAATAAGTCAGATACTAATTGCTTTTTTATTTATAATAAGTCTATAGAAAATCTTGAAAGTTTTAACGTGTTTTAAAAATGGTTCATTTAGTCGCGGAAAGAGTAGAAATTGTTGCAATTTATTATCGAAATAATGATTGCGCTAAAGCTACAGCACGAATTTTTAACGTAAATCATCCTGAAAAAAATATAAGCCCCCAGTACGTTAAACAACTGATTGACAAGTTCGTTGCAACGGGTTCGCTTTTAAACAAGAAACGTGAAGTAATTGGTCCATTTCGAAATGAAGCACTTGAAGTGGCAGTTTTAGGTCATGTACAGATGAACAATAAGCAATAGATTACAACTGTATCTCAAGCTTCCGGCGTATCCCGTTCCCGTGTTCATCGAATTTTGAAAAAATACAAGTTTCATCCATTTAAGATGATGCAGTTACATGAAAGTGACTTTGATCAACAACAACAACTTCTGCAGAATCCAAATCTTCTCTACAATACATGTTTTTCCGACGAATGCACATTTATGTTGAATGGCGAAGTAAATAGACACAATTGTCGTTATTGGAGTGATGTTAATCCTCATTTAATTAGGGAATTTCATACTCAGGCTCCTCAAAAATTAAATGTTTGGGCTGGAATTTTAGACGACCATATTGTTGGACCATTTTTCATTCAAGGTAATCTCAATGGAAACATTTATCTAGAATTATTAGAAGATACAATTGATCCTAGGATAATAGTGATTTTAGAAAGTGATGCCAATTTATTAGAAAATGAAATAACCTTCCAACAAGATGGTGCGCCCCCGCATTATACTATGGCTGTGCCACAATTTCTGAATAACAATTTCTCGGGACATTGAATTGGCAGAAGAGGTCCTGTCGAATGGCCACCAAGATCTCCGGATCTGTCCCCTTTAGACTTTTTTTTTGTGGGGCCATTTAAAATCACGAGTGTACGCCACGCAGCCTGAAACATGACAAGTGTTACGTCAGAGAATTGTAGAAGAATGCCAATTAATAACAGCGGATGTCTTCAATAATGTTCGAAAAGAATTTGAAAACAGACTGTATTATTGTTTGCAAGCTAACGAGGGTCATTTTGAGCAATTCATCAAATAAATCTGACTATTATTTGCTTCTTTCATTTCTGACTTTTTTTGTAAACTGATAAACATTTCAATAAAAATATGTAAGTAATGTGGTCGTGTGTAGCCAGTGGCGGCTCGTGGTCAATCATACTGGGAAGTCAAAATTAATTTAAAAAATAATAACTCAAATGCACCGCAAAATTTTATACAATCTACAATTTTGTTCAAAATATAGCGATTTTTCGAAACATTCTCATTAAAATCTCTAAGGGATTTTCTATAAGCATTGTCTAGCTGTGTACGAATATCAACATTTCCTACGGTTGCAAAATTTACCGAGCATTTCATGTGTTCTGCAGACGAAACATGTTTTTTTATTTCCTCTTTTAAATGTTTTAAATCTCTGACACCGGATTTGGACTATAGCGAGTCTGACGAGTCTTTAGAAAATAATAAACAAACAAAACAGTAAAATACATTTGATACTTCACAACATATCCAGTTAGCTAAATCGTACATTACCTTGCGAAAGTTTCGATGAACATCTTTATTTTTGTCTTTGCTAGTTTGTCGTAAAGTTAGTTCTGGCAAAGGACGACCATTTGCCTTGAACTCAACTAATTTTGTAAAATTAAGTTCCTTAGCACTTTTAGTTGTTTAATTTTCTGCACTACCGACATTTTCTATTATAGCGCATGCACACGCGAATCAAAAATAGTATTTTTACAAAACAACACAACAACAGTAAAACATATCAATATAAATTCTTAAATTGATTTAAACACGCGAAAATCGAATCAAAAATCGAGCGTAGTTGTACACCCTATACGAAGTCAACGTAAACTGCGGGATCCGGCTCATGACCCAAAGTTGATTATTGTTTCGGACGTTCGCGTTTATTCGGGCGCTGCACGTTTTTCGAGTTTTTCCGGGTAGGTCTAATTCAATGAAGACAATTCACACCGCCAGCCCAAGGTTGAAGAGGATGAATTACGAACGACGGCCGATAAATTTTAAGTTATTGTACTTGCGACTTAATTACCTGTTTTAATAAAACACGTAATAATGAATATTTTTTTATATATTGTCAAAATTTTTGGGAGGTCATTGACCAAATGACCATATGGATAAACCGCCACTGTGTGTAACCGATAAAAAACTGTTTAGTGGCGAGTATTTGGGTTTGTCAACTTTTCGTTTGTACCAATAATTCAGTCAAATCTCAACCGATTTATAAAAACGAAGTGTCATTGTATTTGCAATAAAAAGGGTTTTAAAATGATGTGCCACAAATGGGGTAGTTTCATTTGAAATTTTAAAGTTGGAGTGGCTAGGCATTAGGGGGATGAACATATCGAGTTGACTTGACTGTCCAAAAGGCTCCCCTCAAGAACATAAATCGACGTGTCTCGGCAAATTTCGAAATACTTTATAGTTTTCACATTATAGAGGGGTCAAGTTTTCGTTGGGATACCCTGTATATGCAGCGCTGTTCTTATTTCGTCCATATGCGGGACCAGTTTTAGCAATAACCGTATGTTCGTCCCGAAATCAATTGACTCCAAAACGACTCTCGGAAGGTCACGTCGTTTTCAAAGCTTATTTTCAATGTAACAAATTAAATATGTTAGATCCAACCTTACTTTATTCTTCTTTTAATGCTATCTACACTTATTCTCATTTATCACCTTACCCTTTGAAATTATTTATTCGTTTACACCCTTACTGTCTCATAATATGTTTTATTTGTACAGAATTATATTGCAAATCATAAGCGCGTGCTCTTTTATACGATCGTCGTTGTACGATCATCGTTGCACGATCATCGTTACACGATCATCGTTGCACGATCATCGTTGCACGATCATCGTTGAACGATTATTGAAACATAAAGGACGCTTTGGATACGGTAACATTTTTTTTATTTTAAATATTTTACACAAATTTATTTCTTTGTTTGTGAGATGTGCGGTCTACATGTGCACATAATTCGTCGTACAAGCTACAGTGCCAAATGTGGTTAATATGATCTGTAGCTTCTCGTGGAATTTTTCTCGGTAATGCTGATTATGTAGATACTTCATAAAATTCATTTCGGTGCGTTCGTCTGTATATGATTTTTCACTTTCACAAAGATAGGTGTAATCGTTTGGTCTCTCAATCGTCGTAGAAATACTAAATTAAATAAAGTCGGGTCTCTTGGTTTTCTAGTTGATAAAAATATAGGGTGTCCCAATAAGAACGCCGGATTTAATTATACTTAAAATATACTAAATTTGAAAGGAATGACACATATTCATACATGAACACAAAGGGCACACGTTCCGATTTAAGTGTGGAAAATGACATCTGGCATATGTCCACCACGAGATGCTCTGCAGCTAGTGACTCTGTCCATGAAATTTGTGATTACTGTCTCTCACAATGGCGATGTTCTGAGCAGACCGCGTACGACGAGTGCGTTCGGGTGTTGGAATGTTTGCAGTGTTTCCTGTTGCCTGGAATTTCGTCATCAGCCTCCGAACAGTTGACTCATTAGGCGCATTATTCCGGCCTAAGAGCGCGCGAAGCCTGCAAACAGTTTGAGCATAACACTCGCCATTCTGATAATGAGTTTTCACAATTAAAACTCGTTGTTCAGCAGTGTAACGCTCCATATCCAGTAACTGCAAGAAATATAAAAAACAAAAAGTGTAGGTACAGTGCAGCCAATCTCATACGAAAAAAATGGCGGCCAATTCAAATCGTTCTTACTGGGACACCCTTTATTTTCTCTCCCTACAGGTTTGTGATACCTATAACGAGAGATAAAAAAAATCAATTAGAGAAGGTTGTGTTTTAAACTGAAACTTTAACCACATCCACAGAATGATTTTTAATTGTAAACAAAGGTATAATCTTTCACATTTTTTCAAATTATAAATTTTCCAACAAATAAAGAATTTTAAAAAAATGACAAGAACGTTTTAAATCTTCACGTCACAAGTAAGGTCTATTTCTAGGTGTTTTTTTTTATATTAATCTCTCGGTACAATTACATATGTGAGTGTTAGAGAAAGACGAGATGGATAAGTACAGCGCAGCCGACTTTGATTACCTCTTGAGACACGGAAAATCTCTTTTCTGTTGTAGTTTAGATCTTAAAAGTAAGATGGAGAGTTATACGACGGCCTTAAAAATAAGATGGGGGGGTTATCCGACGGTTTCCATACTGAAAATTTTGACACCCGCTTTTCTCACTTTTTCCGACAAATTAGAATTAGTACGATATAATAAATATCACACACAGGCGCTGATCTTAGGGCGGTCACAAGTTGACCTGACCTTTGACCTCTGACCTGGAGCATTGACCTCACGTCTTTAATTTCAGGTTTGTCTAAATTAGGCCCATTTTCAAATGGG
This sequence comes from Abscondita cerata, assembly GCA_030710515.1. NCBI lineage: Eukaryota > Metazoa > Arthropoda > Insecta > Coleoptera > Lampyridae > Abscondita > Abscondita cerata. The sequence continues at coordinate 110,909 of JALBCR010002869.1, forward strand.
TTTGGTTACTACTCGTATACAAAATTAGGAAATTACAATATCTCGGCCATATTAGCAGAAATGAAAAACGTTACGGATTACTTCAACCATTGTTTTTCAATGTTTCAACGAATACTGCAACGCAAAGTAGAAGGAAAGCGGGGACCGGGACGACGACGCATTTTGTGGCTCAAAAACCTAAGATCTTGGTTTTCTATGTCGACTACAGGACTTTTCCGAGCAGCTGATAATAAAATAAAATTCGCTACATTAATCGCAATCATCTGGAACGAATACCACGAGAAGAAGAAGACGATATAATGAAGCAAAGTCGTTTCTTATACAGGGTTAGTTTTTAAGACATGATAGCTTGATTACTCCTATGTTTTTAAAGATATCAAAATGATTATGTTATATTTCTTTTAAAATTAGTACACATTATTCAAATATTTATTAACAATAAATGTGCCATGAAAAACAATAATAATACAATTATAAAAACTGGTCAAAATAACGACCATCTTGATTTAAGCATTTCAACACGTCTCAAAAATGATCTGTTTACATTTTCTAAAGTCTCGGGAGTGACGTTGGGAAAAACTCGTCTAATACGTTCTTTCATGTATTCCACAGTAGTGACCTTTTTTTCGTAAACTTTGTTTTTAACATAACCCCAAAAATAAAAATCAAGTTTTGATAAATCCGATGACCTGGCTGGCCACAATATTGGACCTTCTTTACCAATCCAACGTTTTTTAAATAATTCGTTTTCTAGGTACTGTCTTACTCTACGACTGCTATGTGATGGAGCTCCGTCTTGTTGAAACCACATTGTACGGAAAATATCTAAGGCTAAAGTTACAAGATTCTTTTGCAAGTCGTTTTGCAAAAAATGCAAAAACATTTCTCCATTCAAAGGACCATCAAAGAAAAAAGATCCAAATACTCTAGAGCCTATTATACCTCTCCAAACATTAATGGACCATGGGTGTTGGTGATCAAGCGATCATGTAAAATGAGGATTAACGTTGCCGTAATAATGTATGTTATGGATATTTACATTTCCGTCACTCTTAAAATGGCTTCATCGGTAAAACGTACCTTTTTGGAAAAATTATTGTCTTGTTCTTGCTTCTCTCTAGCCCATAAACAAAAATTTTGACGTGAGACATAATCGTCTTCATTTAGATCTTGCAACAACTGACAATGATATGCGTGAAATTTGTTCTTTTTTCAACAATAGTTTGCAAAACAAGGTTTTCATTTTCTCCCTCAGTTACAACCCTTATACGACGATGTTTTTGATACTGTATGTATGTACACTGCCCGTTGTTTCAAATCTAGGTTTCACATTTACAAAATCTTTTGGCCTTGTATGTCTTCGGTCAGGATATTTTTCAGAATAAATTCTCGCCGCCATTATGGAATTTCTCTCGCTTTCACCCAAAACATAAATTATACCACCATTTAATCTTTTCTGTATTTCATTTTTACAAAAAATCGAAAGAAAAACACACTTTTGACGTATCCAAATCGGATAAGTCAACAAAAGCAATTGTTTTACATAGCGTACTTATTATTAATAAATGTTTGTTAAATTTGTACTAATTTTAAAAGAAACACAACATCTTTTAAAGTATCAATTTTGGTATAACATATGTACTATAAAAAAGTTGTAAAATGAAATGGTGAATACGATTTAATTATAACATACAGGGGTGCTATTTAAACTTTTAAAGTTATGGAGATTTGAAATGTAACAAAGTTAAAAAATAACAGCAGCGTAATCTATTTACATAAATGGGTGTTTTTATGATAACAACTTACTTTCAAGTTTAATAATCTACCAAATCTCAATTTGATATAATAAAAGGCAAGTTTTTTATGACTTTTAAAGAAGTTCCTGCAAAGCCTACTCTATGAAGAAAAAAAATAACTTTTAAACGGCTTAACTAAATGTTAAAAATAAAACATATTTGAAAAGCTTTGATTATTATTTATCTAAATATGTAAAAATATATACATATTTCCAAAAAAATTTAGTCCAGAACCACCCTGTATAAACTATAACAGACATTTTTAAAAACTGCGTTCAGATGTACCATTTACAACGCCGTTTGGATAATTTTGATATTTTTGAAAACATAGGAGTAATCAAGCTATCCTGTCTTAAAAACTCACCCTGTATAAACACGATATCAAGAAAAACACCAATCCGATTTTTATAAACCTTGGCATGTGGGTGTTATTTATAGTAGGTACCGTATATTGGATTAGATGTTTGCGAAAATATTCATGTTTCGCATTTTCTGTTAAATAAAAATTGTTTGTAACTTTTTTTAAACTACTTTTTGATCGGATAACTAATTACTGAGATGTGACAATCACGTGATACTAACTGTTGAGAGTATCTCGAAGAATATTAGTTTTCCAAAGAAGGTTATGGACAGAAAGTTGTTGGAAATTTTATTATCAATAACTTTTATTTAAAAATATTTTTTCTAGAATGACATATTCATTTTCTTTTTTTCGAATGCGGTGACTTTTAACAACCAGTCACCTGGACCCGTCTTACAGTTCTTAAAACAGTTATATTTATTGTATCGTTTTTTCTCTTTTTTATCAGTATTTTTAAGTTGCTACATCTTATATGCCTTTGTTAATATCAGAACGATGTGAAGTTCTGCTGGAAACGCTTGTTTAACAAATCTAATATTTGTTTGTACGCAAAACTTCATCTTTGTCGTAGGTATGTACTTCTAAGAGCGCGAGGCCTTTACAACAACTCCAATTGAGTTTCCTCAATTATAGGTAGGATATAGTTCTCTAATCGCATGTTCAAAAATACCATTCTTGGTCAACACACTTCGTACACGCACTATTGATTCCGCATGAAGGTGTATTTCAATGATCCTTCGAGTGACCAACAGAGAGATGGTAGATTTTCTTGCTTTTCTATTAAACATTCTTTCAACAACAAGTTGTGTCGTTGTGAGTTGCCCAATTGCCATTTCGTACGTTGTTGCGATAAGTAGAGGTATTTCTTAATCCATATGGATAAAAAATGTTAGACTGTTTGTTTGAGTTAAGAACCGCATCTATGTCAAATGTCTCTAATTTAAAACGCGTTTCAAGTGATTGTTAGTAAACTTCACAACGGCCTCCTACAGTCACCAAATTCAGGTGACGTTTTCTCATAAGTCAGTTTGACAATTAAGCTCTTGCGTAGAAAGATCTGCATAAATTGGATGAGAAGTTTTGTTCATACTAAAATAGGATCTAAAAGACAAAAAGGGCGATAAAAAAAAGGATTCTCTTCTTGTCGCATTACCAGGTTTAACATTTCATTCTTGATATTTATACCGATAAAACATCTAAAAAGGAATTCAACATACGTCTAACGTTTTAATAGATCAATCATCAGCATAGTCTTAAACTGCGAATAAGAAGTTGAAGGTATGTTGCTTAAAAATTATACTCTTCGATTGAAATGTTCGTATTTCAAATCCTATTTAGATATAGTTTCACCAATTTTGGTTAAAGTGGAATTATCCTAAGGAGCTCATCTTTTTACCTCATCTTACTTCACAAAACTATTCTTTCCAAGTTTTGGTGTTCTGGGTGTATATTTAATATATGACGGTATATATTTTCTGACAACTCGCCAATAAACGTGGTCTTATGCCTTGGAAACCTTGATAAAATTGGAAAAAGATCGTTGTGTAAAGTTGGAATGTCATTTAATGGCAAATTATAGAACTTTGGGCATCAAACACAAGTCTAACCTTCGTTGTAACACTATCTACTTTTTAAATGGTTATCTCCTTAGATTTAAAATATTTTTTTAGATATCCACGAAGTGGGCCTTCTTTAGGAGAGAGGATCGGTTGCTCAATTAAAACCAGTATTTTTCATTAGACCAACGTTTCGGCCAACCTGGTGGTCTTTCTTAAGGAATCAGAAAAATTAGTTTCTGAAGAGCAAGTTCATTGATTGCCATACCGATCTGAGATTACTAAAGCTTGCAGATAACTGACATGATTAAGTAAACTTGTTATTTGATTTAAGTAAAAGTTAACAATTATAGTAATAAATTCATTACTCAACGTACGAACTTCTAATGTACACAAAACAAATAACAAGTTTACTTATTCATGTCAGTTATCTGCAAGCTTTAGTAATCTCAGATCTGTATGGCAATCAATGAACTTGCTCTTCAGAAACTAATTTTTTTTGATACCTTGAAAAAGGCCACCAGGTTGGCCGAAACGTTGGTCTAATGAAAAACAGTGGTTTTAATTGAGCAACCGATCCTCTCTCCTAAAGAAGGCCCACTTCGTGGATATCTAAAAAAACTATCTAGTTTAATAACGCTATGATGAGGTAAATTATAGATCGAAGTCAATGACATCGCTTAATTTGTTTCATATGATTGAGTTTCTCATACTCGTCCACAAATTTTCTATTTTGAATTTTTTAATTTTTGGTTTTGGACAACCTTTGTTTCATTAGATGCAATCGATTTAATACACGAATTTTTGAATCTCCAAGAACCCACATGTTATCTTTTAATGGTAACTGTTATTGGAAAATGTACTCCTTCTAGGGAAGTACATGCTCTTTCGGGAATCGGGAGGAACCACCTCCTTTCTGTTTGTAAATTTAAATTATAATCGTGCTTGTTCAATATTTAAAAATAGCAGATTTATGGGTAAACCAGCTACTACCCTACTCAGAACAATATTTTGTATTACCGGCAATCGTTTGACCTTTGTTAAGTAATTTGTAAAGCAATGAAAAACTGATAAGCATTCATTTATACAACTTTAAACCCAACAAACTGCTAGTCACGTACAACAACAAATACACCTTAATTCGTAAAACAATGACCAGAAATTAGTCAATAGAAATCGGTTTCGCCCAACCAAAGAACCAATACTGCTTAGGTGCTGAAACTGGTAACAGTTTTAAAAGTACTTACAAGACGTAGAATTTGACCAGGTAGAAGAAGTTAAACCTCAAAAGAACCCAATCCGCCACCTATATTTACATCGAAAGTTAAAAATTTTACTTGCAGCGACTTGGTATTTTGTTGTATGCTGAACGCAGAAACTAAAAGTGGTATTAAATTATTGCTTACTCATAACTTACCACCACTCTCAAAGGTATCATGCTGCTTTCGTTCTACAATGATTCAACATATAAAATCAACGAATTACTGTAACTTTTAGCAAAACAAACATGTTTAAAATTTCATCTTGTACGTTTATTTTTTAATGTAATATCTCCAAATTTTCAAAACGTTTGGTTCAAAGATGTATTACTGGAGGGACGATGAAAAATTTTTCAAATATTTTTGTAGAAATTTTATTAAAGCTGCCATAAAGTTAGCTAGTTATTAGAATTTGTGCATCCCTCTCTCCATGGACAAAAGTTTAATAAACTTCTATTGTCAAATATTCAAAAAATGTGAAATTACAGAAGTGCCTGAAAGCCTAATTTTTCTCTAAGTAAACGGGCCTCTTAATAAACCTCTTAAAGAAATATGTAAAATTAACTTCAACCTGAAAGCTCTAGAAAATGAACAAGTAAAAAACAGAAGCCCAAAAAAATCCTAAGGTTTTTTCAGCGAATGACCGAAAATTTTCAGAAACTACTAACCCTCAGCGAAAATCAGCGAGAGAACGAGCAAAACGAAATGAAAAATTTAATAACCACCTAATGCAACATCTTTATCACAACCAAAGGAAAAAATGCGCCCGCAACATTATGACGTCTGGAAATTCAAAACAATGTACCATTGACATGAGTACTTTGCATGAGTCCTTTAAAAGTAGATGGGAAAATGTAAATAGCTGTGCAAGAGAATCTTACGGTCCACCAATTACACCTGATGAACAGAATCAAATCGATGATGGTTTTTCAAAATTACATCTGAAGAAATTAAATTGTCTATACGTGGAATAAATTCTGACACTTCCCCAGGTCCTGACGGAATTTTTATCAGAACTCTTAAATCTTTGGACTGCAGCGAAGTCATTGCATCAATTGCAAATATTATGACAACTTAGGGCTTTGTTCCTACTCTACTTTGTGAAGCTCGGACTGTTCTAATATATAAGGATGGTGACAAAAATTATCCGGTAACTGGAAGCCAATCTCAATTTGTTCCATTGTTCGACGAGTGATTAAACGAGTTTTGGATAAAAGACTCAGAAATTTTATCAATTTCAATCCTTCCCAAACTGGCTTTACCAATCTGCCTGGCACACATATCAACACATCAATAATTGCAGCCCTTCTGAGAAAAGCTAAGTCGGACAAAAATGATTTGTTTACTGTTTTTTTGGACATAATTAAAGCATTTGATTACGTTGGACACGACCATTTGGAAAAAGAACTCAAGAGTTGACAAATTCCAACGAATCTCAGAAATTTAATTCTAAAACTTTTAAAATCCAACTTTACAAGGATTGAAACTAATGGGAAAAAATCACCACCCATTAATTTTAATCGAGGCGTGATGCAAGGGTCACCACTATCTCCGGCACTGTTTAATTTGTCTATTGATTTAATTTTTAATGAATTAAGTGACCCAACAGTATCCAATTATCATGGTTTTCAATTGACTGAGGATCTTCAAAAATTGACAGTCCTCGGCTTTGCGGATGACACAACAAATATTGCAAATTCAAGAGAGTCCGCAGCAGAATTAGTCCAAATGACTCCAGAAATGTTTCAATTGATAGGACTGGAAACTAATTTTACTAAAAGCAAGGCAATTTGTATTGAAAATGGAAAACTTAACAACAACAGCATCAAAGTTAACGAAGAAACGGAAATTCCAGCTCTACAGCAAAATGAATCAATAAAATATCTGGGTGTCACATTTGAGGTTGAATTAAGTTTTGACGAAGGAAAGATTACAAAAGACTTCAAAGAAAACATAGAAAAATTGGTAGGAACTAGTGTCCTTTTCCCTGGTCAAAAACTACAAATATTGAATCAATACATTTGGCCAACTCTAATTTATACGCTCCAATGTGCTCCGCCAAATAAATATAAAAAATCTTTCTTGGAAAATATTGACAAAATATTGAAAAGTGTTGTCAAAGAATTTCTTTCACTGCCAAGTGATACCCAGACTCGATGATATACTCTCCATCTAACTTGAAAGGATTTGGTTTAACCCGTGCCCAATGGAAGGCTCACATTAAAAATTTTAATATTTGTCTAAAACTTTTTACATGTAATAATCAATACATTCCGTTTTTCCGTGATTTAATTCAAGAAATAGAAAATTTTTTGAAAAAACTTGTTATTTCTAAAGATCAACTTCAAGATTCAGTACGTCTTTCTCTCGAAGAATTTGACAAATGGTGTCCATTAACACAAAAAGGAAAAGGTGTTGTTTTATTCAAAGAAGAACCAGAATATAACAAATGGTTCAAAACATTGGAAGGAATGTCAAGTTCCGAGTGTACCAGTGCAATTAAAATGATTGAAGGAGTCACCGCTGTTCGTGCAGATCTAGGAAGAAGCAAAGACGGAGCTCAGTGTAGACAAGGCTGCACTGAAGTAGAAACCCTTGGTCACGTCCTCGGCTTCTGCCCTCATGGTTTGTTACTTAGAAACACTCGTCACCACCGAATCAGATCTTTAATTGCCAACGAACTTAAAAAATTGAATTTCTCCGTCGAGGAGGAAGTACATTGTGTTAAAGATAACGGTTCATCAGTTCGAATCGATATTATAGCTTATTCTTCAACAACAAAAACCGGATACATTCTAGACCCAACTGTTCGATTAGAAAATAGTATCGATCAACCACAAGCCGTTCACCTAGAAAAGAAGAATTACTATGACCCAGCAATTTCCGATCTTCTTGAAAAATACCGATTGCAACAACTGGAAGTAATTGGTCTCTTTGTCGGTGCAAGAGGGACAATCTCAACATTTTTTGAAGATTTTAGAAGGGACTTCGAAATACCAAAATCTCTATCTAAAAGTGTAGTAAAAATTGCCATCAAAGGATCTACACACACCTTATATCATCACCTACACCCTCCAACTAAACAAAACCTTAAATAATCATCTAAACTTCTATTCAACAATAACCATTAATGAAATTGTCTTATCTTTAAATTTTAATTTTTGTATTTTTTTATTTAAATTTTGATGTAAATTGTAATGGTATACTGTATCATAAATTGGCAATTATCAATGTGATGGCAGTGTCTGGTAAGAAATCAGAATGTCTTTCTTACCCTGTCATAATCAAAAAACCAGAAACAAATCTATAAAGATATACCATAATCTAGTACCATGGTTTGAATTAACCGACGTTTCGCCCAAACCTAAGCAAACATTGTCAAGGTTTCTTTTAAGATTGGTTCTGGCGAAACGTCGACTAAGTGAAACCAGGATAATGGTTTTTAATTTTTTAATTTTATTTCTCCACATTAAGAAATCCTTACGAGGATATTCATCCGTAACTAGAGTTTTGATAACTTATTAAATTTAACTCAATTGAATTCTACAAAACCAAATTCGATTTACACTGATGTAGTCATTGAACCCCCATATGCGGAGAGAACAGTTTCACAATCCGCTAAATGTCAGCGCTATAGACCCACCGGGAATTATTTTCAATTAAACCACTTTTGCATCAAGCAAACTAACCCCCAATGGATACTAATCAAATTGGTATTGGTAATTTTGTAATCTGCCAATTACACAGACAAACCAACAAACAAATGACATAGAGTAATTAAAAACAACGATTCATAAACTTATAACTCAAATACGGACCATAAAAAAATTTCTTACTAGCAAATAAGCAAAATAGCATAACGGCTTTACGCCTAAAATTAGTCGCTTGTTATTCCAACGGACTTCGTCAATATAAAATCAAATTGTTTCTACAAAATTAAGATATATACATCTAATTCATCTCTGAGACTCACATCAAATTTCCAAAATACAACATCTAACATATAACATAAACCACCATGAACTTGAAAAATACCAAATACATTATGTACAAGTACAAGCTATAAGCATATTATTTAAAAACCACATAGCTCTGCTGAAAGTTCAGCCACATACTGCTCACTATTACAAAAGAAGAATTCACCCACTTCTTTAAGACTTTGGTGCAACAGATTTCTGATTGCAGGTAACACTAATTCAAAGCATGAACAATGGGGTTCGAGCATAACAAAACCTGAAAAACGACGCTTGCTTACTGCCATTCAAGAAAACAAACTCCAGAAGACTTTCGGATTTAATTTACTTTGGATTCATAAAACGCATAAACAATAGCCACTGCAAAATAAAACTGAACTAGAATTAGCTGCTCAAATAACCACGTTACACACAAATATAATCTAAACTAAAAAACAACATACGTTAACCAATAAAAACAAGAAATACTTTCATGATAATATTGCATAAACCTAGATGTTCATCTAAAAACCAAGATACACTGATTATCCTAGAAATGTAAAAGGCAAAATAATGAAAAAAAGAAGACTTAGACGCTGCTAGACCAGAAGCCGATAAATAGTCCCTAATAAAGCTACAAACCAATTAAAAGAAACCATGTCACGTCACCGAAACTAAAGAAGAATACTTCAAATTTCTATAAGCTACCATACCCATATAATCTGATGGTAGGGAACAGCTTCTAACTCTAAAGTTTTCAAAACAAAATTCTTATAACTTAAATGAATCAGCCCAGGTGGTACGTTCCCAACAGAATTATTCAAAGTCAAGTGCAAGGGCCAATAGTGAAAAGTAAAATACAAAACTTTAGTAAAAATATAAAGGCAGATTGCCTGTTCCTAACAAACCAGCCAACAAATTAATGGAAGGAACCTATGAACAAAGGCAACTAAAGGGGTTCAAACCAAATAATTTATTAAGTCGATTCACCTAATTTAAGTTAACTGTACGTAGCTAAGAAATTATCAGCAGCTTATCTGCCACCTGCTTGAAATCTAACTGTAAATAATACTTAATGTCTACTAAACAGAGCAGATGATATGCAAGAAGAGTTAATAGAAAACTAAAAAAATTTAAAAAAAATCGTTTCTTTGTTGAAAAGTTCTAGTAAATAACTAAAGAAACTATTTATTTTAATTTATTAGAAGATGCCGGTTTTAGGAGTGAATGGGACGTTTGGACGTCAAGCCGTTTCGACGTCGAATTTAAAAATGTTAAGAAAAAAGTTGATAAGTTAAAGTGATTTCTAATTAAGCATTATTATTTATGTCCCAGAAACCGCTATCATTAATGGTGCATTATTGATTTTTAAGTCTTGTAGTAAAAAAAGGAAAAAACTAAAGAACACAAAACATTGAACATAATTGATTTTTATTTCTAATTTTTATATGGGTAAGCAACAAAAGTAGCATTCAACACGTATATTTGCAAAAAATTAATAAACAACAAATGCATGACGCAGAAAAAATACCAATTCGTATGAAGCTGTTCCAACATTCTTACTAAAACGATTGTCATTTTTAACTTAAAATTTAATAGAAACTTCTTAATGTTATTGTTACTTAAGTTTTTTGTTGATCATTTATCTTTGCTTTCTGCAACTTAAAATCAATAAGGGTTGAAACCATACCATTACAAAAAAAGTAGGTTCTAATTGTTCAGAGGACTTTAACTATTTAGTATTCCGTCGTTGATGTGAATTTTATTTCTTATTATGGACGTCATTCTATTTTAAAAAATAAACGCCGAACTGGTTTGACGAAGAAATAGCTAGCGGCGGAACGATCTGACGAGGAAACGTCGATGGCGAAATGGCGACGGCGAAATGGTGTCGTCCAAACGTTGAGGAAGGTATTGTGAGCGGTTGCTTTAATTGGCGCATAATATTTTCACTCATAATTATTTGGATTTGTTTTATTGTACAGGGTGGCCAATCAAGAAGGGCACTCGGCTATATCTCGAAAAATAATAGTGAAAAGACTTGGGATAAAAATATTTATAACTAAATCGGCCAAGAGAAAATGCTGGAAATTACTTTTAAGTTTTTAGACATTCTTGTATCTTGAATCCCGATTTTTGAAATAATATTATATTACAGATAGCTAAAATGGACACTGTATTAGAGCTGAGCTGAGTTTGTTTCTTTGTTAAATTCTTTTTGCTGTATCTCTTAATGAAAAGTAATGTAGGGTTTGAACACTTTTGGAAATAAATATCAGTGACTTGACAATGGCTGAACGGATTATATTAAACTTAGAGTCCTCGAAAAGAACTTTTCTTAGGCTTAGGCTATCAACGCTGCCTTAAACGGATTGATTTAAATTTCTTGCATCGCCGCTAGAAGACGTTTTGTCCAACACTACAAATAAAATGGTTTTTCTCAAAAATATTGAAAACAACGACATCACTTTTTTTCTAACAAAATGTAGCCAAATAATAATTTAAGTCACTAATAAAAACTGCATTTCGATATCTTTTTTCTAACATAAAATATGAGTAGCAATAGTTAAAATTCGAAATAATGTCGTATCTTTGTGTTAATTTAGTAAAAAATATACGTCAAAATACCAACATTACGTTTATAATGTTAATAATAATTAATTAATTAGGATTTCAAAAACACTAAGTTGTGGTCTTGAAATAGACCAATTTATTACAAAATATTGTAATAACAATTAAAGTGGGCCCAAATATTCGAAATTGTGCCCATTTTGATCAATACAAGGCAGTTTTTATAAATAAACCCACCAAAATGCACTATAAATAGCTACATTAATAATTTGATAGACACTTAAACAGCGCCAATGTAATTTATTTTATAATCCAAATCATACTTGGATTTAAAAATTTCGAATTAGGATTTAATAATGGCAAGTGACCTGAAAATATTCACGAAGTGCGATATTATTTGGAGTTTTAGTTTCGTTTTCTCTTATTTTAGGTTAGGAAAGAGATATCGAAATGCGATTTTGACTAGTGTGTTAGATTCTTATTTGGCTAAACTTTATTGAAATAAAACTCATATCGTTGTATTTAATTTTTTTGAGAAAATCCGTTTTATTGTGTTATCGGAAAATGCTTTTAAGCGACGACACAAACAATCTAAATCAATTCGCTCAAGACAGCGTTAATAACCTAAGAAAAACTCTTTCTGACGGTTCCTCGACAAAATTTGTCAAATGTTTGAACCCCCCGCCACTTCCCATGAAGAGATAGACCAAAAAGCATTTTATAAAAAAGAAGCAAGTTTATTTCAGATTTAAAACGGTGTCTATTTCGGCCATCCGTAATTAAATTTAAATTAAAATTCAAGAATGCGATTGCGCCCCCTGGCAGCCATTTGAAAATCTAAAAATAATTTTCAGAATTTTTTTTGGTCACTTTAGCAATAAACTTTTTTACCTAAAGTCTTTCCAGCAATTATTTTTCGAGATAGGTCCTAGTGCTCTTCTTAATTGGTAACCCGGTACATAATTGACCTTTTTCACGGATGACGTAATCTAGTAATTTTAATTTGGAGGTCTACTGTAGAGTACTAAAACGTACTTACAGTAATGTTGGCATCAATTTTTGTGTGTAGTTGGTATGCGAGTCAGCTACTGATCACATTACTGAGTTAACCTTACTTATTTATTTGATACATATTTATATATATATATGATAAGTTTTTCGACATTTAGTGTCGACCCGTGAAAGCGTTCACGTACGAAAATGTTAGCAACTTTGCCGACAGGTATATATATATATATATATATATATATATATATATTTATTTGATGAATCAACATGTGAGATGCCGTAGATTTGTTCTAAAAATTTAACAAAAATGTATAAACATTAGGCATTTAAGCAACTAAGTATGTTACATTGTGTTTTATTGTCAAAATATTTAGGATATTTATCAGACTTTGTTTTTTTGCCCGTAATGTTGAAGTGTAGTCCACAAATTCTTAGGTTTGCATATAGTTTGTTAGGATTTCAACTACAAGGAATTAAATTCATCCACTGTGTTCTCATTTCACGTTGGATAGGAAATTTATGGAAAGTCAGATTTCGGTTATTTCTTGTATCGCTTAGGCAATCATTCACACAACATTTTTTCCACCCACTACCCATTCTCAAAATATAAAAACTACAAATCTAAACCTAATATGAAACACAACCGACAAAAACGATAGACTTAAAAATAACTACAAAATTACTAATTACAGCTACAAATCTAAACCAAATAGAAAACACACAAGCCAACACGACAATATAATTAAGACTAAATAATAACTAACAACACTAATAAAGGAGCAAAAAGTAAAGAAAAAGCAATTGGTACGTGAAATAAGTAAGGTTAACTCAGTAATGTGATCAGTAGCTGACTCGCATACCAACTACACACATGAATTGATGCCAACATTACTGTAAGTGCGTTTTAGTACACCATAGTAGACCCCTACATTAAAATTACTAAATTACGTCATCCGTGAAAAAAGTCAATTCTTATGTTGATTTATATTTCAACTTCGTATTTTATTTATGTTTCTGCCTGTGTTCTCATGCTTTATAGGGTTTCTTCGAGGAGGTATGTCAGCTTTTAATCTAACTTTTTGATGGTCGCTCTATTTTGCCGTTTAGTTAATAACCTTTCGTCTCGTGCTATTCTTATTATTCGATTTTCCTCTGCTTTTTCTATATGTTGGTTTCACTTCTTCCTACGACTTACAAATTTGGTTATGACTATGATATCACATTGCCTGTCTGATTTCTTGATTTCCAATTCTATCCCTTTGTGTTCTTCCAACTATCGCTCTCAAGGTTCATTTTAGATCTTTTTATTATGTGTTTGGTTTTACTATAGTAAGATTCATAACACAAAATAGCTATCGCGTTTTGATCATGCAGTGTGCACGCGAATAGTCGTATTTACACAAAGAATATGATCGCGAATCGGACCACCATTGCAACAGAAATAAAATGATACATATTTAGTGTAGTGTAAAGCAGTCTATTTGCGATGTTCTTGAAATACTGATCAGCTAATAGCGAAGTATCCGTGAACAGTGCACGAGGTTGTAAAACTGCGTAGGTTGATGATGTTATTATATTACCTGCACTACAACAGCGGTCGTACCTTATGGTTCTGTAAATTTTAACTTCACTTTGCGTGCTCAAGTATCGATTTTTCCATTTAGATAGTCCGATATTCTTAATCCTTGCATAGCTTTGTTTATTTCTAGTTTGTATCTTATTGGGTCAATTATTAGAGTTTTTGTTTTATGTGTTCATATAGTAGTATTTAATAAATTGTTTAATTCCCGACTTTGAAGTTTTCCCACCCCTTCCTGCACAGCCTGCACTTCCTTCTATCATCCTCCAACCAGTACCTATTTTCAGCCTCCTCATTCCCATATCTAAACCTCGCTACTATTCTTTTCTTCTCCAACCTCATCCCCCCCTTCAAATACCTCGGAATCCCTTCATTCACCAAGTCCTCATATTTCCTATTATATTTCCCCCCTCTAATTTTTCCCCTCCTTTCATGTTTCTGAATATCTCTGTCCCTTTCCTGCAAGTTCCTCTCTTATTTTTATTCCTTTCTCATATCTTCTTCTGCTTTTCATCTCCTCCCTTGCATATCCCCCTTTTTCGTAATACAGCCTCCTGTCCTCCTGTCCATACCTTATCCTTCTATCTCTTACTTCCGCCCACACTTTTTTCACAATCTCCTTTCCTTTCTTTTCTCCATACTTTCCTCATATTTCATTGCTATTCTCCCCTGCATGTATTCTTAATTTTTCCATCTTTATTTCCTCCTCAATTATGTACCCCGGCGTCTCCCTTTCCAACCCGAATATTCCTTTCCAATATCTCTCTTGTACTTTCTCCAACTTTTCCCATTTCTTCCATCTCCACATTTCCGCCCCGTCTATCATTACACTTCTTATTATGATCTTAAATAACCACCCCTCCTTATTATGTCATTTCCAAACACCCTCTCTCCTAATCTCCACACTTGCTATATTATTCTCCTTCCTTTCCTTTCTAACTCTTTTACATGTGCCTCCTCCTTATTGTCGTACCTTATTCTATAGCCTAAATATCCCACCTCATCTACCACCTCTTCCCCTCACTTCCATTTCTGTTTTTCTCCCCCCTCTACTCTTTTAAAAAACTAACATTTTTGTTCATATTAGCTTGTTGTATTTGTTAGCAGTAATTACAAATTGATGTAACATCCGATGTAGATAGCCTTCCGTTTCTGTAATCAAGATAGCATCATCGGCGTAACACAAGATGTTTATTTTCTTATTTCCCTTACATTTTCTGGAACTGGGCTTAAAGGATCACCTTAGCTTTTATTTTTTCATTGTATTTGTGTTTAGATCTTCTATAATGTGTCTTAAGTCTGCGAGCACAGCTTTCTCTTGTTATATTGCCAAGAACGTCCTCAAGTCGTATACGGTCGAAGGCTTTTGTCAGGTCTATAAAACACATGACTTCAGGCTTTAGCGAATTCTATTTCTTTTTCAAATATTTGGCGAACCACAAAGATCTATTCTAGATCTACTTTGTCGCGAGAACCCTTACATTCCTCACTAATGTGTAAGCCGTTTTCTATTTTGTTAAGAATTATTTTTGTAAATAATATGTGGACAGCAGTTTCATACTTTCATTATTTTATTGTTATTTTAAAACTTTCAGGCTATTTGGTCTAATAGTTACAAGAGTCTATGTGTAATAGGTAATGTATTTAATTAAAGTACTAGGTACAAATAATTAAATGACATTTTTTTAAAGATTATGTTCAATTATACTAATAATACAAAAGTAATAAAAATTTGCGACTATGTTGTGGTTGAAGTTCAATCGAGAAAGGGGACAAAATAGTTATTTGTCCAACAAGTGAGGAAAGCGATTCTTTTTCCCACTCAAGCTCAATTGACTCACTAGCATGGCGAGTGAGGCATTAGAGTGAGAGTGGAAAAAGATTATCCTCATGTGTTAATACAACATTTTTTCCACGACATTCCCCAAAAAAACAACCTAATGAAACAAGTAATATTGTAAACGTAACTTATTGTTACAGAATTTCGTCACATTTTCGTACGTAAAAGCAAAAGTTGATAATAAGTGGGTCCCAATAGTCTGTACTGTATCTGTAGTATCGGTGTGGTCTCAATCTGTCATAGCGCAGCCTCGTAATTCTAACCAATAAATGTAGGGTAGCAATTTTTAAGAGTCGAAATATAAGATATTAAATTAAACAAACCTGATTGAATACTAAATTAAATTGTTTAACTAAATACTAGGCGCATATATAGTTCTAATAACACATTCTTACATTTTTTTAAAGAGCATTTTTGTAACACGACATTATATTCCTCGCTAGTAAGGAAAAACGAATTTTCCTCACTATTTGTAGACAAGAAACGTCCGTTTTCAAAGTATGTCGTGGAAAACAGCCATTTGTTGCTCAAATAACAAGTCCTTATGTGTTCATTTTTTAAAAGGAGTACGAAAGTTACAAATGGTTTATTTTCTCTGAAACCAAAGATGAAGCTTTATTTCACTTAAGGTGAGTTGGGAAGGCTAATTGGTGTGTTTCTGTATCGTGAGATGTCACGCTGCGTTTAATAGTTTACAACCATTGTTTACGTTCGTTATTTGTGTAAAACGATATTGTGTTTGTGATGACATTTTGTTTTGATAACTAGCATAATTCATTATGAAAAATAGGTTTTGGTAAGACTGTAATGGAAATTAACGTTTACACTTAAACTTGTCGGCAACAGGTCACGCCACTTCTCGACGACATATAAAATTTACATTTTTGGAAATATTTTAAACTGGTTATTGTTAATTGTCCGTACAATAATGTAAATTCGTGGAATTTTATTTTTTTTATAATCCTAATCTACCAACCAAAGTTAAAATATTAACCTTTCTCATGAAATAACAGGTTTTTTGTACAAATTTTATTGTATCTCAAAAACTGTAAGTTCAATTTGACTAAAAAAAAGTCATGAACATCAAAAATGTGTTTTCCGTTAACTGAATTTTTTTTAAGATTTTGATCTTGACAAAAAAAAATAAAATATACAATTTTTCGCAGTTTTTAGCAGTTTTTCTCAAATATTTCTAAAATCCGCCAGTTCAAAAAAAATTTTTTTTTAACCTGACGTTAAATGCACATTAAAAACGTATACTCCAAATTTGAAAAAAAATTAAACTATAAATAAATATTTCAAGAGCCGTACAGTGTAACCTTAAACGAAGTTATTCGCAAATTAAAAAACGAAGTAATTTTATTTTTAGTGATGATATCGTAACCGATCCAAAGAATAAAAATTTATTTTAATTTTGTGGTTCCTGTTTTTTGTCTTAATTATTATTTTTGTTTCAATTATTTTTTTCTTATGAATGCTTATTGTTATACGATTAAGAGAGCTAAACTTTTTGTTTGTTTTTTTTTTCCTAATATGTATTTTATGGGTATTATTGCTTTTAATAGAACGTTTATTTTCTTCTTGAAATGTTTTTATTTTTTTTTTTAATAAAAACCATTTAATTTATAAAGCATATTCACTATAGTACCTCGTTATAAATTGCTTTCGGAAACGTACTTACCTATTTTTGATTATAGTACTACCCTGCTTGGTTTCAGTTAATGGCTAATATCGAGTATTTAATAAATTACAACCACACGGATCACAGATCTATAGCATTGAATTAAGAGGACATTAGAAATTCACTGTCAGTTTCAAAAAATCTACAATTAGTTCAACTTTGGCTTGAAACATCTTTAGATTATTATTTGTTATTGATGTTATTGATTACCAACGATATTAAAATTAGAATTTAAAATTAAGATTCCATTGTGTGTTGTTTGATTAAAAAATTATGAAGACCATTTATTCTATTTCTAATACATATCAGTTTGTTATTTATAACAATTGAACACCAGTTCTGAACAATGTTATGCGATAATAATACTTTTTGTCGACATAATATAATAATGTATGTCGTAAGATTACTTAGAGTCGGTTATTGTCGCTTTTTAGCTATATGGATGGGTGTTGCCCCTGTCCCAGTGTCAGCGAAAGTATAACGATATCCCCCAGGGCTTTAATTTCGTGTATAAAAACGAGAATAAGAAACATGTGAAGTCAGATTCAACCAAATCACAATGGCATTCAAAGTGAGTTCACCATTTATGTTTAAGTTCAACCCTATACAACTAACTTTTATTTTCAGCTTGTCGTCGTCTGCGTAGCTATGTTGTGCGGCGTTAACGCTGGATTGTTGGGAGCACCAGCTACGTACGCGCCAGGTCCGGCCATTGGAGTTGCTTACTCGTCCGCACCAGCCGTCTCTCATTTCGCATATTCATCCCCAATTGTGAGTTACGGAACACCCTACGCCGCAGCCGCACCAGCAATCACCTCCCAATCTTCAAACATCCTCCGTAGCTACGGAAACTTGGGACAAATTTCAACTTACTCAAAATCTATCGACACCCCGTTCTCGAGCGTGCAAAAATCCGATGTGCGCGTATCGAATCCGGGATTTAAACTTGCTACCGCTCCAGCTTTAGCGTACGCCGCCGCGCCTGCTGCTATTCACGCATCCCCAGCTGTTGCTTACGCTGCACCGCTGCTGCTATTCATGCTGACCAGCTGTCGCCTACTCAGCAGCCCCGGCCGTTTCCCACGTCACCTACTCCTCTCCTTTGGTTTCTTATGGCAGCCCTTACGCTGCGGCAGCAGCACCCGCCATTACTTCCCAATCTTCAAATATTCTCCGCAGCTACGGAAACTTAGGACAAATTTCAACTTACTCAAAATCCATCGACACCCCGTTCTCAAGCGTACAGAAATCCGACGTGCGTGTATCCAACCCTGGGCTTAAAATTGCCGCAGCTCCAGCATTAGCTTACGCAGCCGCCGCACCAGCCATCCACGCAGCCCCGGCCATCGCTTATTCAGCTGCACCAGCTGTATCTCACTCACCTACGCCGGAAGTTACGGATTGAATTACGGATGGTAAATTCTTAATTAAAATGACATTCTATATTTAATTATCCTGTAAAACGTTATTTATTTCACATTTATAATTAATTTATATAATAAATACATTATCATAAGTTGTAGCTTTGATCATATGCGTACGCGATCCTTTTCATGTACTAAAATTCTAGAATGTCGAATGATGCAATAGAAACAAATAATCGAACGATGTGACCTTTATAACATAATTTTGTCACGTACAATTCAGTATGTATTAATATTCATGAGTATAACTTTGAAAAAGAAAAGCACGCGCGTAAATTAAGAAAAAGTTTGAAGATTACATGTCGAAATTATTGAGTTTCATAATCTTTAGGCGTTCTAAAATTACTCTTACATTTTTTAAAATTAAGTACACCTACATCTCATGTCTATCATATCAGCTAGTAAACGAAGTTATTAGATCATATTCATATGAATGTTGAATGTTTTAGGTAAAAAAGAGTTTTTTTGGTAAATGAAACAAATCTGCTATAGGTGATTGTAATTATTACTAAGTAAAAAATTAGAATTTCTAGTCATATTGCTTGATCAAGAAATAACTATCAACAATGCTAAAAGTGCTTCCAAGATATATGACAAGAATAGAAAGGGGGTAGAAAGTGTGCAGCCATCATAGATTACTTTGCTCGTAAAACAAAATGAAAGTTTATAAAAAGCGCACTCCAACTATTTTTTATACTATTTTAACAAAGCATAACCGATCATACGGGTCCTTACACCGACTTGTTCAAGATTTTAACGGACTTCTTTTCTTGAACACGTTTTGAGACTGTCAAGAAAATTGCATTTTAGAAAAAAAATAGTCCAAATAAAAATTATAGACAATAACTTAATGTTTTAATAATTTTTTTTCTACAGGTACTTTTTTTTGTATAATTAATTAAGTGTCTTTTGATTTGACGAATTATGTCCAAAATTTAATTAATCATCGTTTAATAAAAATCGGAAAATGGTTTCTTAATGATAGGCCGTCCAGCCTTTTGTCCTGCTGGAAGTTCCGTCCGGAAGGACAAATGGTCATGCATTTAATCCTGTTGGAAGTACCCTTCTTTTATTGAACCTGTCCTTTCCGTCTACAGCAGTACTAATGATTTTTACAGTGCCGTAGACGCAAAATTTTGAATTCGTCAAATTCTCGATGGGAGATAAAATAGTGTCTAGTAATAAATAAACCATAATAATATGTTTTCCAAATTTGAATTTTCTGCATGTATTTTTTTTAACAAACGGCCACACTAAGGCCGCGCGCCCTACGGAAAAGGTTCTGGGACACTCAATACATAAAAATTAAACCCGGTTTTTAATTTAGCGTTTTGTAAACCTGATTTCTGCAAACAATTTTGAGCGGAAGAAGTTTAGTATATAGGTGTATCACAAAGAGTGTTGACTAGAAGTAATTGATTAGAAGTTGTACCTCTATAAATTTTGGGTTGAATCGAAGTAAATTCCTTCTTAATAACTTCAACCTAAATACTAATAGTATTAGCACAAAATACTCTTCTCCTGAAGATGAGAGCTTAGCTCTCAAAGTACATGTATCCCGTTTTGAATAAATCAGTTGTGGTACAAAAGGTATAAGTAGGGTGTTTATCTGATTCTATCTTGTTTACCTATGTTAAATAAATCCAATATATTTATTTTATTTTGGAGTTCTGCAAAAAAATTAAAACAAAAACACTTCACTCCAATGTAAACCTATTTTTACTCCGCACATCTTATAAATAAGATGGGAAGTTATGCGACGATTTCCAAACCGAAAATGTTACCACTCGTTTTTTTCCACTTTTTCTGGCGAATTAGAGTCAGTACGTTATAATGAAGCAAAAAAAAATTGTGTTCAATGGCCGTCCGTATGTAAACAAGATATCAAGAAAACCACCCGTGAGATTTATATGAAACGTTGCACATGGTCTATATTTATAATTCCGCGCATAGATTTGATTAGGTTTTGGGCATAATCCATCTAGCCAAAAGAGACGTTAACCTACACAGATTTTTAAAATTTTAAAATATTTAGGAAAATATTTTACACATTTTTGCTTCAAATAAAAGTTATTTGTAGTATAACTACAACTATTGTTTGAACTATTTTGTGATTTGATAAGTAATTACTGAGATATAACAATCACGTGACACTAATTGTTGTAACATTATTTCTACCAATATCAATTACACAAAAAGTTGAGGGAGAAAAGTTAATGGAAACTCTATTGTCTATAGCTTTTTAAATTTTTTTTTAATTTTATAAAAATTTATTTTATCAGCTTTGAAATGCTTTTTTTTAGTTTAAAATTATTCATAAAAGTGAATTTGAAACACAAATTTCAAAATTTTTATTAAATTAAAAAAAAATTGTCAGTATTGATCTAAAACTTGGGTTATAGGTCTACAATATCATTTTGAACAACTTATCTTAATTACTATTTCTGATATACTTGAATATTTGAATATTAATATGTCAAATTTGACATGTACCAAGAACTTCTTCACCACCGCCAATGAGTGTTATTTTGGTTTTAAACCAAGCAAAAACTAACCCCTAAGTCATCTCTAAGGTATAATTAATAATAAAAAAGTTTTCCATATGATGCTACTTTTTGGAACGCCATGTATAATTGAAAATATTTACAAAACGTATAGGTACTCCTGGAATTAACAAACATGTTTCCTCCGATGTTAGAAGTTTAAGCGGTGACCTGTAAAATAATTCTTCTTAGTATAAACTGTTTTATGAAATTATTATGTACTACGTTATCTAATTCTTCATAAAATTTTCTTTTATATTTTCTTCTTTTTCCTCCGTTGGTGCAAGTATATTAATAACAGTAAATTTCCTGTACTTTCCGCTAGACCTAATGTAATTTATTCTCTTGTTAATCACTTTGTGTTCCATTATCGCTTGCTTCAGTTTGTTGTTTACTAGAAAAACTCATTCCTAGTCCATTTTCTTCGCCACCTCCATTTAACCACATGTATTTATTTGCTTTATTCGGCTTATATTTGTTTCCTACTAATACCTCTACCTCATCTATTAGTTGTTGAAATTTCCCTGGTCTGTTTAAATCTTGTACATTCTATGACCCAATATTTATACATTTATTTGTCTTTTTCTATTGCTTTTTTATTTTCCACTATCCATTGCATTGCATCCTTTATTCATTGTTCTTGTTTGTGCCTATGTTGTTTCCTCCTTGCTCTTGGAACCATACATACTTAATTCCATCCACTTCCAACTTGCGAAACCCTACTCTGATCCTTTTACCATTCATCTTTTCTTCTCTAGCAACATTTCTTTCTTTTTTCAATAGTAAGGTCCTTATCAATATACACACTTCTTGGCAACTTCCGCTTTTGTTTTAATAGCTCTATTTTTTTGCCAAAGGTCATACTGTTCGTTTAGAATCAGTTTTCTCCTACTTATATTTTGATTTCTATTCCTGATCTTTTGTATAAACTTTTTGTCAATTTTCACTGGTATCACCTTCTCGAAATCAATTTCTTTAAAAAGTATGCTGTTCTTTCTTTTTTCTTGTTCCTGTTTCTCTAATCTGTTCTCCAAAATGCAAATTCTCTGTTCCAATTTCCTTCTTCCCTTTTCCTATGATCTGATATTTTCCTCCCACTCTGCTATAACGTCATTTAATAATTTCTTTACTTCCGCGAAGTTTGCCGTCATATCTGTTGTTTTGCTTTCAATTTCCTTCTTGCTCTCCTCCTTCATTTTGATCTGTTCCTGCTTCCACTTCTCAAAGTCTTCTGCCTCTCTTCTTGTTTTTATAAATTATTTTATACTACAGACACTGTACTTACTTTTTACTTACCGCCGGCGACCAATTTTCTGGCTTGTCAATTTTTTGTTTATGTACTACCTGCATCATCATATATGTTATCTGTCAAGGTGGCGCCACCCTGGTGGGTGTCTGTCCGTCCGCACAACCCTTTCTCAAATAGTTTGTTTCGTTTCATTACTGTAACGCACATCTTTAACTCATATGCTTATCGCATCGTCAATTTATTGTAACCCTTTCTACTGTACGCGTGCGTAGCATGCTGGCTTATTTAGTCATCATATATGTCAAAATCTGTCATGGTGGCGCCGCCATGGTGGGTGTCCGTCCGTCTGCACAATCCTCTTTTTCAAATAGTTTCATTACTGTAACGCACAGCTTCAACTAATATGCTTATCGCATTGTCAATTTATTGTAACCCTTCTTACTGTATGCGTGCGTAGCATGCTGGCTCATCTAGTCATATGTATTAAAATCTGTAAAGGTGGCGCCGCCCTGGTGGGTGTCTGTCCGTCTGCACGGTTCTCGACTCGAGTTTGTTTCGTTTCATTACTGTAACGCACAGCTTCAACTCATATGCTTATGGCATTGTCAATGTATTGTAACCCTTCCTACTGTACGCGTGCGTAGCATGTAGTATTAAATTATCACACTTCAGCTGCTATAGTATGTCTGGGAAAATCTGAAGCATTCTGGGGAATTTGAAAAGTTTGATTTATATGTCCCCAAAGTCTTTTTAGGATATTTTCACTCAGAACACTTAACAATGTGTACTAGAAAACGTTTTGCGTAATAAATTCTAAAATTTAACCAAACATATTAAAAATAAATAAAATAAAATATAAATAAAATTGCGTGAGTTCCTTCTGCGCATGCGTAATGACGGCCTTATATTATTTTAGGTTATTATTTAAAAATCAAACTCAAATCTTATTCCCACTTAGGGATGTATCGATGTTAACGGCCTATGGTATAAAAGTTGACATTGGTTATACAAAAAAACGTCAAACTTTGTAAGCGAAAGTGTTGAATAACTTGATAAAACTAATGGAACACCCTATATATTTTTCTCTAGATCGATGTAGAATTAAATTCTCTACAACTTTGCTATGGATATCTGATTACCAAAACTCAGCCGTGAAACTGGTTTTTTAAGGAAAATACACGTTTCATCAAGACATTTTATTGACAAAACTCGAAGTTATAAAATAGATCATTAAAATTAGAAGAAAATCGATGGACAGATGATTTTATGTATTTATTTTTTTTATTTGTATGGTACATTTTTAATATTATATTGTGATGTAAGTGTTATGTATGGTGCCCCAGAAGATCAGTATAAACCTGTATAGTGTGGTGACGAAACCATGTGTAATTGTGGATTGGTTCGTGTTGGCAAAGCATTTGCTTCAAGAATGCTACGAGGTTTAGGAAAACCACTAAAACCTAAAGATGCTAACCCTTGTCCACCTTAGTAATCATATATAATAATATTAATTGTGTAAACATTATAGAAGGTAAATAGGAACATAAAATATAACACCACAGCCATTGCATGACAACTTATAATGGATCGGTCCAAGCGCCAGTCACGACAATGACAAAAAATAGTAGGTTAAAGAAATGGCAAACAAAATAATGGAAAAACAGATAATCAGGATAGATGATACAAAATATTGCTTAACTTCAGATTTTTGGCTTCTGTCATAAGTGTGTTTCCTCTCGTCTAAATTATGTATCCTACTTTGAAGGACAAGACTGAAATCACTTATTTAATAGACGCTCGATGTATGTGGGATGCTAATTATTCTTGTCAGATTCCTGTTGAAACTTCTTATCCGAGAAATTAGGATGAGCTAGTGATCCAAAATCGGATTTTATCGATTTCTTTTGAATCCAAAGCTGAGAAAGCTAGTAATTTACCTGCTTATTAGAAGGAATCAGGGGGATGGTTTAATGTCCTTCTGTCACAGGCAATTGGGATCTTTTGGAATGACAGCTCATTTAGAATTGCGGTGGCACTCAGGACTTGTTGCGACATTTTTGAGTCATTTACATGCGTATGTGGAAGAAAAGTAGATAAAAAAGGTCTTCATGGACTGGCTTGTTCCAGTGAACTTGGAAAATGGTCAAGTTACAATTCTTTGAACAATATTGTAAAAAGAGCCTTATCAACAGCACAGATTCCTTCAGTTTTGACCAACCGGATAGAGACAATGGTAAGCGCCCGGATAGAATGACAATTGTTCTATGGTCTTAGAGAAGGAGTCAGGAAAAGTCATGACCCAATTTACAGATTATAGCTTTAGGTTTCTTTGATGAACTTGGAAAGAAAATGATTTCCATAACTGGTGAACCACGATCCAAAAGCTTTCTTATGCAAAGAAAAAGTGTAACATTACAGCGTGGGAATGCAGTTTGCATTTTGTGATGCATACCTCCATAAAGTTCTATGGAGGAAGTTTTTATTTTGTAGATTTTTATGTGATAAATTAATTTAATTATAAGTTTCTAAACTCTCAAAATTGCCAGCAAAAATTTACAGGCCTGTTGGTAGTATTAGGTTATTCCTTTAGTATCAAATTTTTTACATGATAGTGACTTGCATAACTTTATAGCTTCAGATATAGAACAATTATCGAGAGATGTTCTGTAGTTTATTCAATTAGTTTTTGAATATTCCATCTTAGTTTTTCTAAAGATTATTCAAACGGAATTTGAAGTCGAATTTGTAATAGCGAAGGTCTATGTTGACTTCTTGGAAAATCGTTTAATATCATACGATTATATTATATTAATAATAATAATAATAATAATAATAATAATAATAATAATAATAATAATAATAATAATAATAATAATAAGAAATACCATGGTCAGTGACCATCTGGTAGAGTTACAATATTCATAAACAAAAGAAAAATTCAAACAAATATAATACAACATAAAAAACCCTAATTTTTTTTAACCATTATACTCTGTCACAAGTTGATATCGAAAACTCCACGCACTCTTACTGTAATTAATTAAACTATTCCAGTTTTTACCGTTCAACTGTGTTATGAATTCACTCTTATCTAATTGCTTTTTATTAAAAAACTTAATTCTTATATCTTTTAATATAGGACACACACCAACAAAATGAAACACATCCTCTACTTCTTTTTTGTTACATAAAGTGCATAGTCTTGAGTCTTCTTCAGTATTGTGAATGTTTAACCGTATTGTACCACTTCTTAGTTTGAAAATCCATTTAACATTTTGAAATACGTATGTATCATTAATATATGCGTCTTTTTTCAAATCATGATTTAGTTCTTTGTAATGAGGAATTGTAGATTTTTATACTTCTGTTAATATTCTACAGTACTCTGATTTTTCTACTTCACTACATATTTTTTCAATTTATTTGTTAAATTTTCTATTTCTTTAAACCAAAAAATGTTTTTTCTAACCACAATTTCAGCCACTATTTGTTCTGACATACTATGTAATACCTTCAATATGTAGTTATAATGCAGTTGCAGTGTGTAGCAGTAAACTTGTAGAGTAGTTTCCATATAAACAACATGCGTCGATGTGATTTGGAATATATTAAATAACTTTTCAAGAAGAACTTTTGTAGTTTCTCCACCTCCTTATATATAATTCCACCCCATACTTGTGCACCATAATACATGATAGTTCTGCAAGCACTGTTGTACACTTTAATTTTTGACGAATAACAAATACTGTGTTTGTTTATTATTTTTGACCAGATTGTATTCTAAATATGTGTCACAACCTCAATCAATTCTTTTCCATACCACCATTTTTCATTCCTGGCTGTCCTACCCCGTTTCTGAATATCATTATTTTTGATTTTTTTAGATTCACTTTCAAATTCTATGTATAACAACATTCCCAAAAAGAATTTATAATTTTTTGCAAACTGATTGGGTACGTGGCAAATAAAACTATATAGTCGGCATAAGCTAAAATCTTGATATTTTCCTTTCCGACGTGTACCCCTCCGTCTTTTATATAACTTTCCACATCGTTCAGAAATAGCGAAAATAACATCGGGCTAAGCAATCCTCCTTGTTGCACTCCCATTATTGTACTAAACTTCTCTGTTAGCCCTTCTTTGCACCATATGGAATTAACAGTACCTATATGAAGATTCTTGATTGAATTAATTATTTTGTTCGAAAGCCCAATATTGAATAACTTGTATATTAACTGTTGTCTATCTATTCGATCAAATGCTGCACTTAGGTCAATAAAAAATACATACAGTTTTTGTCTTTTTTTGGGTAACTGCAACTTTACTAGACTAAATAATGTGAAAACATTATCTATCGTGCTATAACTTCTTCTAAATCCTGCTTGAAATCCATTAAGTATGTTACAGGTTCTAGTCCATTCTTCCAAGCGTAGTAGCAGTAGTCCAGTAAATATTTTACTTGCAGCGTTTTGAAAGGCTATTCCTCTATAATTATTTACGTTGTTTGGATTTCCCTTTTTGTGTATCAGAAAGATAATGGATTCTTTGAATAATTTTCGTATACCTAAATGGATCCGTCATTCGTTTATAAAAGAAGTTATAGATATTGTTATACATTTCCAGTAGTTTTGCTAAAAGGGTTTTGGTGCATTTTTATAAAACTCATTTGGTATTCTATCTATCCTTGGTGCTTTATTACATTTTACTCGTTTTAATACCGATTCCAGTTCAGTTAAAGTGAATGGATTGTCTAAATATTCGTTTACTATATATGGTTCTTCATAACTAATTCGCATTAATTCCGACAGCGGACTATAGAGGTCCTTGAAGTATCTAACTAAATCTTCTTAATGTATATTACAACCAATGATCGATTTAGACGTCGTAATTGTTCTAATCGCCCTCTAGAAATCGCATGTGTTTGTTGACTTGTTTATATTGTGTACTGCTGTTTCATAATAACTGATTGTGTTTCTTTTGCACTGGTTTTTGTATATCTTATTGTTTTTTAAGTATATTTCTTTATCTACCAATAGATTAGTTTTTCTAAATGTCATTTTGATTAAATTCTGTTATTTGGTTTATTGTGCATTCCAGACTTTCTTTGATTACTTCACAGTACCTGTTTTTGTTCACTTTGTTCCAACGTAACATTAGCATTAATGGGATAGTATTTACTATAGTCTTTTCCGTTCCTGTACTTAAATAGCAAATAACTTGGAGCTGTTACCCGGGCCAGCAAAAAGCCCAGATTTTAACATTATCGAAAATGTTTGGGTTCGAATACTTGCTGTTATCCGAAGACAACAAGGGCCAAATTTTATACCAGTAAACCGTAATGCACTAATTGCAGCCATTGATACCGCATGGGAAACGATTAATATTAATTATATTGATACCTTGATAGCGTCAATGAGCAGACGCCTCCAAGAATGTATCAATAATAATGGAGGTCACACCCATTATTGATTTCTTATATTTATTTATATAGTAATACCTTTATTTAAAAAAAGTTTTCATTTAATTTTAAACTATAACTTGGTATCTTAATTATAATTATGTAATAAATTCTTGTCAAAAAACTAAATATATACGTTGACAATAAGAATTGCCTTAGTTTTTATTTTCACTTTTATATTAACTACAGAAAAAAATGAAACGTCATAAAATATACATTTTGTAAGGACTAAATATTATGAATAGAGAGTTTAATGATTTTTTAATAACTTACAATAATTAGTAGGTTAGATTTATTTAAAAATAAGTAATAATCAGTCAACCCAAATAACCATGTTTAGTTTTTGATTTAATTTAAAAGTTATTGCTTGTAGACGTTTTTAAATCAAAATTATTTCTAATTTTATTTTGTAAACATTTCCTAAACAAAATTTTGATTCGATAATTAATCGAGCTATGGTGTTTAATTAGCGATACCTTCAAATATATTCTTTAAAGAAAAAATTAAGTAAGCAACGTAAATTACCTATTTTCTAAAACGTGCTTAGTGTAATGATTCATTCTACAGTCCTTCTATAAGATAACCCCTGCTGAGACTACCTGCTGTTAGAATTGTAAATGATACAATCACAATGTGCAAACTTTTGTTTACAGAAATTGTGGTGTCCAAGTTTTAAATTTCATGAGTGTACATACATCATTCTTAGATCTACCGTTTAATATGATGAGATTAAAACAATCGCACATGTCTACGCATTGTTTTCCTCTTCTATTCTCTACTTTATCTTTCGATATTCTTTTGTGCAGTTCTATTATGTAGCTACTCTGTATTGGCATTTCTTCGGGTAATTATTGAAGTTCTCCAATTCTGCTATTAAAATCACCAACAACCACCAAATTTAAGTGTTAATGTTCTTCTACAACAGAATATAGTATTTTGAAATCTCGTTCCCATTCTTTGTAATTTAAATAAACTAGTACTATATCAATTTTAGTTTTACTTACATATATTTTGATTAACACACGGTTATCTATTATTTAAAAATTTGCCTTTGTAGGATTATTATTTTTAATACCCAGTAAACTACCCCTATTGCTCTACCAATATTTACATTTCTTGTTGCCGGTATCCAAAATAATTTATAATTCGGGAACATTTTGTTATTAATAATACATTTGTCTTTTTCTATAAATGTTTCATGCAATGCAAATATTTCAAATTCATTTATATAGTTAGTGAAATCTACGTTACCTAGTTTTCCAGCAAGTTCATGCACATTATATGACACAATTTTTACTATCACCGATTCAGTTTTTTTTAATGCCGGGATGTTCACTTTGTTTACATTTGTCACCGCTTCCTTTTCTTTGTCTTCTTTATTGTTTTGCTTAATTAGTTTTTTGGCGACGATTCGTCAACGCGTAGTAGCTCACGTATCTCGCTATTCCACATGTATTCTTCGTTGTCAATTGTAAGTTTCTGAAAACCAACACGAACCTATTTACCTTCATTTCTTTCTTGACTCGCAATTGTCTGTATTTTATTTTGTATTTCTTTTTCCTTTTGTGTAAGTTCATTTCCTATAGTTATTTTAGTACCTTTCAAAGCTTTTTTCTTTATCATAATGTCTCTTTTGTTCCCATTTCAGTACCTTCGCTATTATTATTTTCCTATTTTCAACTTTTCCCACTTTGTATGCATTTGTGATTGTTACTGCTGCTCCTATTTTGTCGTTCAGAAACATTTCTACACTATTGGTCAGCTGCTGATCTTGGACATTTAATCCTTTAATGATTATATTTAACTTCTTACTTTCTTTCTCTTGTTTTTCCCATTTACATTCTAGTATTTTAACTGTTTCTTTTAGTTTTTTCTTTCTTTTCCCATTCATATTCTTTTCTTTTGTATTCCTCTTGTATAAGTTTCATTTCTTCTTGGTTCTTTTTAAACTCCTCTTTTAGTTCCTGAATTTCTTGTTTAAGTTCATTTCTTATTTCAATTAGTAATTCTTTTATCTCTTCAGTACTTCCCATTTTGTCCTTTCCAGTTTTTTTCTCCTCAGTGCTGCTATTACGTTTCTTGCCTGATTATATTATATTATGAATGATTATATTATATTATGCATATTATTTTAAATAGCCGAAAGCAATATCTGAATATAAGTACTGGAATGTCAAATACGAGAGGAATTCTTAATGAAGTGTAATCATTCAAAATCTGTTTCTGTCAGATATTGACATGTTGTTTTTCCCGATAAGGATGGATTTTGTTTTTTCGTAACACCTTATTTACAACGGTCTTTAAAGTACCAACGTTATCTACTATTTGTCGTACCCAAAGATAGAATTCTCAACTGCTGTTAACGGTAACGATGTCAAATTGCATATCCTCTTCAGTATAAACCTATTGTATTTTTTTCGTAGTTGGCAATCGTAGTTTTTTTAATCTCAGCTTGAGGATATCGTTGTAGTTCCAGATTATCTGTTTTGTAATTATGAGCTGCCAATAAACAACTTCCATTCGATTTTTCAGTGGAATAAACCATACTAATTAATTTTGCTGTAGAAAACACTCATTATTAATAACAATACAAAGATACAATAAAATTGTAATCGATTGAACAAATACTAAGACAACCGTGACAACAATAAACTTTTGACGTTCGTTTTACATCGCCTACTTAATTTTTGGATGATAATTTTCGATAAAAACAAGTTTCACTGCTAACAGTAGATTTTTGGTGGACAAACATGCATAGCAAAATTGTAGTGAATTTAATTTTACATCAATCTGGTAAAAAATAAACAGAGTATTTCATTTGATTTTATTAAGTTATTCATCATTTTCGATTACAAAGTTTTTCATATCCTGTTTAACCGATGTCAACTTTTAAATCATGGACAGTTAGGGTCGTTACCGCCCTAAGTGTGAATAAAATTTAAATTTGATATTTAAAATAATAACCTAAAAACGTGAAATGTTTGAACACCGATATTGACCCAATCAAATGTTTTAAAATCGATATCTCAAAAGGTATCATTTTTGAGTAAGACTCGTATACATAAAGTCACCATAGTTTTTCACGTAGATTCAAAAATAAAAATATATGTTTTCATTTAAAATGTTAAAGTTTACAAGTGGTGCTTGAAATTGGGACACTCTGTATAATAAAAAATATTTTTAAATTGTGGCCACTAAAAGAATGTTCAAAAATGGTTGTGCGTTTTTTTTAAACAAATGTTGGGATCATACACTTGCTGCTACAAAGTGCGCAACAGTGCATTGCTGGTTGTATACAAGTCGTATATGGTTGAATAACAAAATTCTTTTAATCGATTGTCTGTTCGTCTCTTTCCCACAATATGAACTTTGCAATGCGAAGTACCGTGACGAACGTTCAACGAGCGTTCACAATCACAACACGACTTCAACAATCTGCTCGTTTGATTTTTTGAGTAGTATATGTAAAGATGCGTTTCAATGATACTTATCACGTTTTTATCAAGCACAAACGTTAGTAAAGTGTATTTGAAAGGATGTCGGGCGATCACGACGGCTTACGTTTACGGCGTACCCAAAGTGTGACCAGAGCCGAAGAGATACAGGCGGAAGAATTGAAAGTGCGGAGGTCTCAACCGGATAAGCCGTACGTAATAATTTGATTAAATTTTGTTATTTAACCGAAAATGCAAATTGACGTTTGT
This sequence comes from Abscondita cerata, assembly GCA_030710515.1. Taxonomy (NCBI): domain Eukaryota; kingdom Metazoa; phylum Arthropoda; class Insecta; order Coleoptera; family Lampyridae; genus Abscondita; species Abscondita cerata. Next base: position 142,891 of record JALBCR010002869.1, read on the forward strand.
GGGCGCGCCTTTTAAACCGGCGGAGCAGTTTCTCGTTTTCTGAAATCGCCTCCTTCGTTTTTTTTTCTATTTATAAAGTTTTGAACTTTGTTCTTGTAACTTGTAACTAAACAATATTTGGGCGCAGTTTTTTTTAGATTAATAAGATTATTGATATTGGTAAATCATATCAATTTATATTGAATAGAACCACTTCCCCGATAAATTAGTTGGTAAATTTTTTATAGCAAAATGTGTATATGTCTGATACATATAATTTTGTGTCTAGTTCTGTTAGATGATAAAAAATTTTTGTGTGTAAATGTTTGAATAATGTTCAATTGACATCTTAAAGATCATGTGATCTTCTCATGTTTACAATGTTTATCCGAAACTTTGTTGTTTAAACATTAATTATTATTTGATTCCATATCCTTCAAAAACCCTAGCTTAGAGTTTACTATGAGCAATAAATATTCGTGTTCATCAGCAATTTAATTAATTGTTTCTTATTTACATTAAGAATTTACAACTGATTCGGGTCTACAAAAACAAAACAAAATAAAGCGTTCCGCGCAGAACTCTACATCGGCCCCATACTAACAAAAAAGTGTCAACGCGTTGTGCAACAAGTTTATTGTAGGGCCTGATAGTCCTGATAGGGATTTTTAAAGTTTTTGGTAAAATTTGTTTCAAGTTAGTTAATATTTATTCAATTTCAAGAATATTTTAAAGAAATGCGAACAAAAATGGAACATTTAATACGCGAAAGCCTACAAGAAGCTTTCCTTTTTGTAATGATATTTTTTTTTCTTCAATAAAACTATTTATTATGAAAATTTTATGTATATTTCTAAACGCAGTGGAGTTCAAACTTAAATTTTTTTTAAAAAGAGGAACATACAAATTTGGGTTTGGAAAAAAAATTTTCCTATTATAATTTTTTTATAATTAATATTCTTGGTGATACTGTTAAAACAATTAGTGTCACGTCATTGTCATATCTTAGTAATTACTTTTCGGATCAAATAAAAAAACTTTTATTTGAAGGGGAAATGTAAAATACTTATAAATATTTTTTAAGTATTCCAATAATTTGAAAATCTATGTAGTTTAAAATCTAATCAGACCTGCGCTATAACATTAACACTGTATGTTATACTTCTTAAAAGTGGTTTACCTACAACAGGACGGACTGTCGACCTGCCATCATGCAGATTTTATTTTCTTTATTATAACGTACAGTATAATTGTCGGATATGTTGTTAAAATTTTCAGTTTGCAATCGGCCTCCTTTTTAACTAAATCACTCACTAGTTTTATACCATCTAAATCCGACATCTGGATCAAATAAATGGATCGTTTGTATCTGGATTTACGTTTTTTGTACTTTAGGATTTTATATCTAGACTTTTTAGATAAAGATCTCGATGACTTCGACCTTTAATTTTTATTCACTAAAAGTGTCTGAGAAAATAAACAATCAGTTGCTTTACTCTATTACAATTTAATAGAATTAAAACTTGTATTGGGTAATAATACTGATTTATTAATTATTATTTAAGACCAATTAAAAAGACTTCGATCTATATCTATTTGCCTATCAGTTCAATTTATGATTCTGCTTAGCTCTGAATTTAGATTCACAACTACTGAATCTTATCCAACACTGTTGTATATTAACCTATCTCTACTACACTTTTCTCTGCATCATCCCTCTTACTGTTTAACTTCACTCGTTCTTTATCTTCTTCTTTATTTGAAAAGTGTTCTTTGAAGAGGTGAATGAAGTGGCAATGGGAAGTCTATTGAGTCCAGTGAGAGTTTTGATAAGAAAGCCATCGAGATCGCTAAATACAAGTTTGAATACGTAGCCGATATTGTTGTCGTTTGAAGACAGGTCACTGAGAAGCTTAACCGGTTTCTTCAATATCTGAACAGTCAACACAGTGAACATTAACTGGCTTTTTTGGATGTGCTGGTGAAAAAAAAAACGAAGAAACAAACACAGTGTAGAGAAACATACATAAACGGGCATGTACGTGCATGCCTTATCGAACCACAACCCAGGTCAAAAGTACGGAATCATCAAGATCCTAACGGAACGAGTTCGAAGGATTTGTGAATCAAAGAATCAGAACACCTGAAAACTAACGGGTACATTAATAAAGTTTGAAAGATTGAGAGCACCGGGATCCGAGACTTCAATTACTACCGACCACACATATCTTCCATGTATATCCCAAGTTGCAGATCACATAGAAAGAATTCTAAAAAGGTACGTCATCAAAACTAACCAAGAAGATTCAGCAGACCATCAGATCAACAAAGGATAAAAAAGGTCGATGAAAATTAACATCTAGCATACTGCTGCTTGGGACACTCCGAGAGTAAGTGGTAGCCGATCGTGCGCTTAGCAATGGGGATCACAAGATGCTTTTCGAAAACTCCAAGTTACTAGCAACGGTTGACAACAAATTTGATTAGAGTGACCATCGAGATCTATCCAGAAAACTTGAACAGAGAGGAAGAAACATTAAAACATCACTCTACATCTAACATCGAAGGAAGATAACGGGACCTCTGAAGGAGCCGGCCACTGGTACTAGCGAAACATTAGGAAAAATTCGAATCTACGTTCAGCAACAGCCCTTGAAAACCTAAACTAATTTGTTATATGCTAAGAGCATCAATTGGACCCAAGTGATATACAATTAATAAAAATATCTATTACAATCAAACGGCAGTAGTTCGAGTTAAACATGAAACTGATGAAGTCAATTAAAAGGTTCGTCAGGGCTGCGTTCTATCTCCACAACTGTTCAATCTCTACTCTCAGTCTGTATTTCAAAGGCACTTACGAGAGACCTGAGGGAGTAAACATTGGAGGGAATTGATTAACAATCTAAGATTCGCCGATGATACTGCTATAATGGCGGAGAAAGCAGAAGATCTTCAAACCCTGTTGGAAGTAGTGGATGAAAAGTTGGACTCACTATAAACACGCAGAAAACTAAATGATGGTTATAAGCAAAACCCAAATATTAACCCTATTCTCACATTAAATGGAAACCGAATAGAGCAGGTCCAAAAATACAAATATCTCGGCTCTGTCATAAATTCTGAAATGAACCCTGATCAGGAAATTAAGATCAGAATAGAAATGGCTCGAAACGCATTTGTGAAATATTTCACAATGTTTCAAACAGAAATCTGAACCTTGACATCAGATTAAGATTTATGGAGTGTTATGTGTGGTCAGTGTTGATGTACGGAGTGGAGACTTGGACCCTAAAGGCTCAAGTGATTAAAAAGCTTGAAGCATTTGAGATGTGGCTCTATAGGCGCATTCTGAAGATACTTGACTGACAGAATAACCAACGACGAAGTGTTAAGACGCATCGGCCGAAAACGAAAACTGCTCACAATCATTAAGATAAGAAAACATCTTACATAGGACACTATACGCAATGACAAAATCTACTGCTACAAAATATTATGCAGGGCAGAATTGAGGGAAGAAGGGTATCGGCAAAAAAAACCTGGCTCCGAAACATTAGAGAATGGACAAACTCAGCGTTGGAGAACTGTTCCATGTTGCAAAGACAGAAAGCATTTAGAAATGTGGTCCCAACCTTCTTGAGAAGACGGCATGAAAAGAAGAATATGCTACATGTTTTTTCATCCATCCCCACATAATCTAAATTTTCTTTTCCCATCTGCTCACCGGTATTCCAGGATTATTGTTCTTTCCATCTCTATTATTAGGTATATTTTAACCGCAACCACTGGGACGCCGTCCCAATCTTGATTCATGGAAATTTAAAAATGAGGGGTGACTTCCTTACTACGACTTAAATATCCTGAAAATGTTTATGTTTTATTCGAAAATATTTACGTTTTTCTTATTCTTTAATACGCCATTTTTGTGATTATAATTTGTTACCAAACACTTAATTCACTTAAAAAAAATGATTACGTTTAAACATAGCAATAAATAATTCAAGAATCATCACTTTATAAGAGCAAATTTTCCAAAATAAGGGTGGTTTCTAAGATCACAACTGTAGGGAAAAGTGGTTCAATTTCAGAAGATTTTCGTTTTTTTGTGTACAATGGGCAAACAGGATAATAACTAACTATAATCAAAAAATAGATTGTTTCAAAGGTGTGTTAAATTAAATTTAGTAACTTTTAAATTTAAGTTGCAACTCTCTCATTATAAAAACTGATGAGTTTAACTGAATGTGATTCAAAAGGAATACTTTATTTTAATACAAGCATTGTTACAGATGTAGTACATGTACACGTTGACTACGCTACTTGACGCTACAGTAGTGAACTACAGACTACGCTACTGCTGGTTGCATTGACAACTTCTATGAATGACTAACTTCATACTACTACACCAGATATTACTACCAACTTATTTTTCACTCAACAAAAACAATTTGTGCTAAATTTTATAAATTTTATTTATTCATTTATTCGTATGGTACATTTTAAATATGGTATTGTGATGTAAGTGTTATGTATGGTGCCCCAGAAGTTCAGTATAAACCTGTATAGTGTGGTGACGAAACCGTGTGCAATAGCGGTTTGTCTTGGCAAAGCAGTTTCTTCAAGGTTTAGGAAAACCACTAAAACCTAAACATGCCAACCCTTACCCACCCTAGTATTCACATGTAATAATATTAATTAAGTGTGTAAACATTATAGAAGGTAAATGAGCACATAAAATATAACAGCACAGCCATTGCATGACGACATATAATGGACCGGTCCAAGCACCAGTCACGACAATGACGAATAAAATAGTAGGTTAAAGAAATAGCAAAACAAAATAATGGAAAAACAGATAATCAGGACAAGAATACAAAATATTGCTGAACTTCAGATGTCCTTCAGATTCGTAAGCCATAATATAGCTTCATCCGTTAAATTATGAATGTTTGGAAACTCTCCTTTAAACTTCGTGAATTGACAATTCTCTACAATATGTGTAACAGTCTCCGGTTTGTTTCCACAGTCACAATTTGAATTAGAAGTCGCACCCCATTTTAACAACATAGAGTTGCATTTTGAATGGCCTGTTCTTATGCGATTTACTTTTGACAAAATTTTTCTTTTTTGATCAAAGACCGGGACTTCTATTGTTGGATCATAAATGAGATGTTTATTGAAAACATCAACTCCAAACCATAATTTTTAATTTTACAAATTGATTATTGTTTATAGTATATATTGTAGAAATAATGTAGTTTTTGCATTATCGAACTATAGTTGTTCTTTATTGTTGAGAAATATGCTCGTTGCTGTCGTTTGGTAAAGGCGCTCTGACATGATGATAATGGTAAAATTTTAACAATGTCATTTAACTTAACGAATGGTAACTCCTGACAGTGTATTTTACGGTTTTTTGTAGGAAATTCATAGTTTTTATATCAACACCAGTTAATACCTGCCCAAAATTAAAAATATTCCTTTTATCATCATCAATCATTTTTTACTGGATCTTTGTCTAGTTCTTCAAACCAAGTAACAGCTGTAGTTCTTCATTAACATCGTAATCGGATAAATTATTATCCAGAGAGACACTTTTAACTGAACTTATTTTTAGACGTATTCGTGAAATTATGGGTTTCCCTCTTTTTTCTAGGTACTGTTTTCGGATAACTCTTAAAAACTTCTAGTGATATGAATCTATTATTTACTTGACGCAGAACCTGTGCCTGGTCCTTCATGGTTTTAACCTGAACTGGACGCTATTAATATGTTCCGGAAATACTAGTAGAGAAACTCCCTGATTCTGATTTATCAGATCGATAGTTTAGTTGTATATTTGTCCAAAGGATATACATATACTTTTGGGTGGATTACTGAATAACCACGAATATGTAGCACTATTTGTGTGTCTAATAAAATGTTGTAAAAAGATTTTCAGCGATCCATCTATTTGAAATTTTAAAGTTCTGTATTTTTAAGCATATGGACTGCAATTTTTTGTCTTGGAAATATGGTACAGTATTTCTGGAGATACTTATGATACAACAAAAGGTAACGAAGGTTCCTTTCTCCATTATTGCCATAGTTACTTGTTTAGTCACTTTTAAAGTTACTATCGTCTTGGGTCTGTATACAGTGTCGATCATCTAGACATCTGAAATGAAAACATCCACAGATACAAACATAACTAGCCAATTTTTTTGGTTTATTATAATGAACTATGTTTATAGAAAAAGTGAAAAAGGGGATCTGAAAATTTTCAGATTAGAAACCGTTGCAAATTATAACAAGAATATGTATGTGAAAAAAAAATGTTGATGTAAAATCTAAAAAAATATTCATGCTTTTTGTTCTATTTCGATGAGGTAATGGACCACTTTAGCCATTGTTTATCTACATAAAATGTAGAATTATTACTAAAATCGGTTTTTAATAGCGCCGTCTCTTAGTCGTTTTTTAACCTAAATTTAAAAGTTGACAATCGCAAATGAATTTTTGTTTAAACTTGAATCATTGAATAATTTTTATATCAGTCATAATAATAGTTTTTTTTCCTTTTAATATTTCATTAGTTTGTGATAATGTTTTTTTTTTAAATTAAAACATTCTTGAAAATATTTTTAAAAACACGTCGTGCTTCAAATCACACTCGTACAGCGTAAAGAACTAATTTGTAAAAGTCATTTGAATGTGTATATTCAAGTTCTTTAATGATCAGATAAATTACTTTGTTTTATCAATACAAGAATGTTTAGAGAAAGATAATAAATATTTTTACTCTCAAAGTTCAAGTTTAAAGTTCGAAAATTTATTTACAATTTAGGACAACACACTGTACACCCAAAATTACATGTAATATTAATAGGAAAATATGTATTAAATATTTGTTTATCTATATTTTATAGTACTGACTAGCGAATGAAGTTATTATTTAATTGTAGGGCGTTGACGCATTTATAAGGTACTGGCTCTGGTAAACCAAACTTTCCACGCTGCTCCACAATGCCTCGATACCATTTAAGAACATATAGAAAGTAAGCACCGATATAAAACATTTTGATCGAAAAGTAAAATAAACGTTCTTTTTCACACAAAGTGTGGAAATATCGTTACTTATACCTTAGAAAAATATAATTTTTAATTGTCTGGTCTTATAATGTTTTATACTGAAGTAAACCCATTATATTGTTAAAAAAAAATTAGATGAGTTCTTTTGGAAGTTGACAGAAAATTATAAACAAAACTGAGTTATAGTGTATTTATTGAAGGAACCCACTAGGACTTCTGCATTTATTTTTATGCTACTGCAATACGTTATAAAACTTTACTTGCTCTAAAATACAAGGACTAGTTTTGAAGGTTTGATTAAAGTATTACATTTGCTTCTAGTTTACTTCTAAAATTTCTTACTTTTTAATAGTTCAACGCTATCTTTTAATTGATATTTTGAATACGTCAGTATTTTCTTCGATTGTAGAGGAAGTGGTCCGATTATGGGCCCCCTCATTGGTTTTTTTCGTAACTTACTATTATTTTTTTTATAACAATGTCTAAAATCATCTATATATACTATAAGACTTTAGTAACAAAACTGCAAAACCTGTTCTTTTTTAAATAAAGTTTTTTGATTTTACAGAGAAATAAATAAAGTGGGGCACTTTTTTTTAAAACGGTCAGACGGTACGAAATATGGGCCCCCTAAAAATATATATAAATTTTCTTGCCACAATAAGATATACAGAATAAAATAGCAAAAATAAATGTCTAAGTAAAAATAAACATGTTTATTAAAAAAACTAACTAAATTACTGACAAAAATCACAAACGTAACTAGTTTTTTCTGCTCCGGAACATTGTTCATGTGCCCAGAGATTGCACATTAAACACTGAACCCAGGTTTCTCCTCTGGTATCATCTGAAAATTGTGTTTCGCAAAATAGACATGTAGCATCATGACTCCCAGGAGTGTACTCGCCGATCTGGTCTTGGTCATGGTCATCGTCAGCAGGCAAAAATTCATCTTCTTCTTCTTCATCTGAGCTGGAGCTGGTATTTGCTTTTATTTTGAGTTTCTTTACTATTTTTTTAATTTACCATAGATAATTTTCCCTTTCCCTTTGTCTTTACACTTTCATTTGATTCATCTGAAAATAATTTCCTCTTTTCGTTTCCTTCTTTTGATTTCCTTATTTTCTCAATCGATAATTCAAGATCTGATTTATATGGAGATGAAGTTATAATTTGAGAACGAGAGGTTTTTCTTCCTCTTGTAGACGGTCTTTTTGTAACTGATGGGACAGGTGAAAGAACGAATGGGTTCACAAAGGTTTTTGAACATTCTTCTAATAGCACAGTTGATGGGGCCATTGTGACCCTTAAAGGTGGATCTGGGTCTTCAGAACAACCCGGTTGTTGATCTTCTGAACGAATTGATATACCTTCTGAAGAAACAGTTTTGGAAAGGTCACATGTCGGTTCTTCCAGCCGAGTTTCAGTCGAGTTACAGGTTTTTTCAGCTTCAATTTTTTCAGCAATGAAATCAGCATCTGTAAAAATGTCTTTATTTATTGGCCATATTCCGGTTACTTTAAATCCATTTGTAGCTATTTCTGCCGTCTGGCATTTCAGAACAGCTTTACCCAATAATTCTGCTAGATCAAATTGTGATAAGGCTCTGTTATTAACCCGGATCCAAGTTCTAATCTCTTCGCTATAGTACGCTTTTAGTGGTCCCATGAACGTTTTGTCAAGGGGTTGGAGTTTATGCGTCGAGTGAGGAGGGAGTGATATGATGCAGACATTATTTTCCCTTCACTCCCCTAACTCTTCAGTTGGCTTTACAAACTGGAGAAAATGTTTAAACCATTCGGTAAATAAATTTTGCTGGATCCAGCCACTTGGATGTACTGCATAAATACTTCCAGCTGGTGCTCCGCGCATAAGCTGATCGTTTTTATTTTTTCTCGGGAAGACCAACATTGGGGAACAAATTGCCCTACACTATTTACTAAAGATAATCTCTTTGGAAATTTTATGGGATTTTTTTTTTTTTTTTTTTTTTGTTTTTTTTTTTTTTTATTATTGTTGGAACAACGGAAAGCCCAGTTTCGTCGTCGTTAAATGTTTGATGCGGATTATAGTTACGTTTTTCATATTGTACCTCAAGGTTATCGAAAAATATTTTGATATTTTCCTTGTTGAATCCCAAAGCCCTTGCAAAAGAGGTTCCAGTTGGTCTTCGGAGGGACAGTAAATTTTTATCTCTTCTTAAAAAAGCGTCTAACCAGGTACGGCCAGCGATACCATTTTAAAAGGATTTTTGATTTTATTTTCAATAGCCAGTGTGTATGCCATTCTACACCGATATTTTCTGGTTAAACCATAAAACTGAGACTCCATTTTGAGAATATACTCAACCAATTCTTCTTCTATGGCGGATCCAAGAACTGGTTTTCGTCCCAGTTTAGAATTTATAATATCAGCAATAGGAAAATCGTTGGTTTCTACTTTTGCCATTCTCTGTAGAGTCGTTCTTGGCACCTGGAAACTTTTGGAGGCTCGTTTTAATCCCATGTGTCCCTGCTTTACAGCATGTACAGCTTTCTTCATGTCATCTTGGTTCCATTTTTTCGCAGATTTTGACAAGTAAATTTTCTATTGTTGGCAGACATTGTTAACCTGTAAAAATAAGATGGCTTAATTATTACGTTCTGAATATGGGCCCCTGGCCCATATTTAACTCACAGAAGGAGCACATATTTCGTCCTTTCTTCTTGAGAGACTTATATATATATATATTTAAAAAAATTTTTTTAGAAGGCCACTCTTCCTCCATTCTCTCCCTTCAAACTTTCATTAATTTCCCTCCACTTTCCCTTTTATCTCTCTTCCCCCCCCCCCTCTCTCTTTTTTTCTTTTCACCTCTTCTCTTTCTCCATTCAATTTTTTCTTCCACTGTTTTCTTTTCCTACTCTTTCTCCTTCCATTCTATTTTATTATTATTATTATATATTTTTATGTATAACTTTTTAATCACAAAATTTACGTTAAATCCTAGTTCTTATCTAAAGTTTCCCTCCTTACCGTTTTCTTTCCTCTACCCAAATATCCAACAATTACAACAAATATAACAACATCCTCCATCTAATCTTTTTCTCTTCCCCGTTCAGTCAAATCCTAACTAAAATTTTTATTAATTACTTGAAAAAGCTGCGTGTTAGCATGGAAACTGTTTACATTTTTTAATAATTATTAGCTTACGTGTTTAAACCCAAATATTTTTGTTCAAATAATCTACACTAGAATCTATATTTTGTCCTTTCTTATGTGAGACTGATATATATCAGTTCCTAAATAATATCAAAAAACACAAATATCACGCAGTATAAACTTACCCAATTAAATTCTGTCAGAGAGGTCAAAAACAAAAGCACCGCATAATTCAACATCAACAAGTGTACTGACCACGGCATCTGTAAATATAGTGTCGAAGAGGTGTCCTGTAGTATATTTTTACATTTTCTAATAGATGACGCTACCGGTTTCATAGATAGTTTGGGGGCCCATATTAAATGCATGGCCCATATTCGGACCACTTCCTCTACTATGTCGAAAATGTAACTGTAGTGTTGTCAGTTATTGTTATATCCGTAAAACTGGGAACCAAACAAAACGAAAAGTGGAGTGTGATTTTTGCGAAAGTCACATTCTTACAAGATCAATGGATGTAGATCGTGAAGCTCAGATCAGACAATCTCGCATTTGGTCCATGACTAATCGGATGAAACTTACTTTTATTTTCTTCTTCTGTGGTATCATAGATTGCTACACTTTTGACCGATTGTTATTGAATCAAACATGATTGTGATATAATATGTTGATGGAATTCAAAACAATTGAATAAGTGTGAATTTTGTTGTCGACACAAGTGTATAAGATCGTTAGATTGGATCATTTGAAAAAAGATTATATTGTTCTTTACTTTAATCTTTTCATTAATCGCCTATTTAAAATTTAATTGTCATTTTGATAAGATTAATAACAAATTCGGGCGTAAGTATTTGTCGAGTCTACAAATAATTATCTTTAAAATTGTTTAATTAGTTTTATATACATGTATATAGGGATATACGTAAATCTTCAAATTAATATAGGTATTTATTTTTTCTAAGTTGGCTTTAATTCGATTATTTAATGGATCTTTTATCTTTTTCTAATTTTCGGAGTTTTGACCACATTTGGCGATTTGTTCACAGACGCATTTTCGGCGATTTGTCCAGATTTTCGGCAGGTTGTCCATTCGGTGATTTGTCATAGACTTTACCCCTGCAGATTTTTTATATATTGGTTGTTGTAGTCCCTTCTATCTTTCATCACAACACAAAAGCAACAAAATGCCCTTGAAAATGCCGGAGTGCCCAAAGTGCCGTAATCATGGGGCGATATTTTTTATTCTAAGTTTAAGTGTAAAAATTCGAAACATTAAGGCTGTTCTCTCAGGGAGCTATAAAATTTATGTAAATTTATCTCGCTTATTTTTAGAAATGTTTTCCTGATTTTGCACAAACATATAGCTAACATTATTATTTATGTCGTGCAGGAGCTATTTTTTTATTTTCGTCTTCGTTGTATTTAATTTAATTAAAACGTAAAATAATAGAAAAATGGATTTCCTTATAAGCCCAAATTTCGACTCCTGCGCGACATAGATAATAATTTTCTGACAACCCTACTTTTTTTTAATTTTTACTTAAAATCAATGAGAAAAATTAACATTAAGTAAACGATAAATACTAAAAACTCTTGGAGAATTGTGAAATGAATGTTCTCGCGGGCGAATTTTTCTGAGCGCAACAGGCCAGACTTGGAAGCCGATTAATATTAATAGATAAATAATATATTGTTGAATTGTTGATGTCAATTTTTTGTACATGACCTGCATTTTAAACAGATTTAGAAACAGAAAAAACAACAAATAGCTATTTATGTAACAAGAAATAAAAATAGTGAACCGCCTACTAGAAATCTGAAATTGTCCCGAGTGATAAAACAGCCTTAAGTAATCGCAATAATGGAATTATTCTAGTTCCTGTAACTCTTGCAACAAATTACCGAATTACAAATTAAGGGGCAACATAATTTAAAAAATTTTTTTGATAACAAATTGTACCGAGACAATTGAAAACCATTCTTTATTCGCCCATTTTAAAAAGTTTTTATTTTAAGTTTGCATGATGTGGTTGTGTCTCTAATATTCAGTTACAAGTTACAATGTCTAAATGAATTAGTTTGCATGGTCGCCTTCAAACTTGTTTTTATCAACATTTCTTTACTGTGAAAAACAACTTTAATGGCTAAACTGGAAAATATTGTTGAAATAACTTATTATTAAAGTATAATGACGTTATAATCTATTATGTCAACGAGAAATACATAATTTTTTTTAAACTTGTTATGATGAGTCAGTTAAAATATAATCAGAGAAAACAGTTATCAACAAATTAGAGTAATCTTTAAATGGCTAGACATACAAACATTTTGTTTGTACTTTACAATTAATCAAAAAACCGAGGTTATCGGTAAATCCTTTTAATGTCTATTATGCTTATTTAATGAGAATAAGACTATAACATCAGCTATAAGTGAAAAATTTCATTGCCATAATTACAATTACATTGATCAAATTTATCGGAGAAGCGTCAAATAAATAAAAATCACTGTAAATGATGAGTACAAACCCATTCTAAAGTGAATGGGATCTTAAATACATAACAAATTGAACGGGAATTAAAAACTTTGGGAAACAAATTAATTATTATAATGTGATACAAATAGGATGAAAGAAATGTAACAAAAAGGGAAAGTAGAAATAATTAAACATACAGGTGCTTCTAAATTCAATCACAGTCGTGTTTCAATTCCACGCCACACCTACTATAGTCTGTATGTACCATACTTCAAATTCAGCATGGCCAGCATATGGTAACGAATTTGTTATGGGGAAATTTTGCACAGCGTTGTAGCTTTTTTACCTGACTAGTAAACATCGCGTCTAAGCTAAGAGTATATCATAAATGTATTGGTTAAATGATCAATGGTCAAACGTTTTCAAACAAAAGTTGCTTGTTTCGACCAATAAGTGTATTCTCGTGCTATCGTAACACGTTTGGTGCTTGTTTGCTGTTGTATAATCTCTTGCGAACTTACAGCATCAGGCGATTTGAGATTGTTATTTATGCAAACACTTAGTTGGCTATAATAATCAAAGAATCGACTTAGATAATTGCTTACACATCTGTTGACAAAGTTGTTTGTTTCGTTAAAATAATTTTCAAAAAAGAATTATTCTTAGGAATCTCGAGGTAGTGTTAGTAACTATATTTTTTAATGGGCATCATCTTGGATTTTATAATAAAAATATTTCATTTTTTTTCTGTATTTCTGCATTGGTGTACTACAATCTAGGTTTCATGTAATAAATTATTGCATATTCGATAATTATTATGTTACAGGGATTTGGCTACCAAAACAATATGTTCATGAATTCAAACTAAATAAAAATTTAAGCTGTCAATTTTGAGTAATTAATTATAAAATGGCGAGTTTCTTACTAAATGAGTAATACGATATGTTTTGTTTCTACATAAGATGTACCTATGCATAATAAATAACTCAAAATTGATAACTTAAACTTTTATTTAGTCTGACGGCATGTCAACATAATGCATATGTTTTCATGGCCTACTTGTGTAATATACTTAATAATATAACCTGAAACCTCGATTGTTACAAATCATTGAAAGCAGAAAAAAATTTAATTATAAAATTCAAGATGGCGCCTATTTAAAAAATAAACTTACTGACACTATCTCGTAAATCATGAAAGTAATTTGTTTTTTGAATTTTTTTGAGTTTACTTTAACGGAACAAGCACATTTTTCAAAACTTTTACGACAACAGAAATGTTATTCGAATTTTCCGCATAACTTTGGAACTGCTCGAAATTTTGGAGACCAGTAGAATCTGCATATCAACTGTAACTTTATTAATAACATACATCCCTACTCTATTTCGATTTCCACATTCTGTTCAAAAATTTTAAGAGCGAATTTTTAGTTCAAAATATGAAAACATGTTTCCTAAAAATACACCTCTCTCTATCTTAATCTTCTTTAAAAGATCGGTTATTTTCAAATTTTATCTGTAATTATTCATGAAATTTATTAAGAGTTTTGCAAAGTAATGGTGTTTCCAACGTTCTGTTCTACTAATTTTTTTGGGCGGGTAGGGGGGAAATTCGGAAAATTTTTTTTTTAGGTGTTGACGTAAAAATGCCATAAATTGTAGAGCAGGGGAGGCGTAGACCAAGAAGTGACATGTTTTACTAAATTCATTTGAAATTTTTTTAACATGAACTAATTGAACAAACACCTTTGATTTTACCGAGTTTTGAAACTCTCGAAAGCTGTTTAGTTAGATGTTATAATTATAAAGTTTTTTTTATCTTATAGTGACATCATAAGAATAAATATGTAGCTTATAAATACAGACTTTCTCAAACCTTACATCCTGGCGACCAAGAAAGATTGTCCAATTTTGCCAGTGGCTAGTTAATGCTCTAAGAGAAAATTAAATCTTTTGAGCTTAATTTTGTGGAGTGATGAAGCGAATTTTTCTAACAACGGAATGTTTAATTGAAGAAATAGGCATTAATGGAGTCGCCATAATCATTTGTTGCATCAGCCACATAATCCCCAAGTGCGATCTTGTATCAATGTTTGGTGTGGCTTAATTAAATCAAAAATCGTGGGGTTTGTTTTTTACAATGGAACACTTACATCTCAACGTTATGTAGAATTACTAAGAAATACTATTGAGGAGATTTTAGACAACGTAAACTTATCGGCAGCAAGATGGGGCTCTCCCACATAATTCTCAAAATGTTGCTGGCCTTCTATGAGAACTCTTCTAAAACCGTTGGATTGCTACACGTGGGCCTATCTTAACCTGATGTGCAATTGTTTTTTTTTATTTAATTAGTACAATTGTGAGATAAATTGCTTCATATTTGCTTATTTAACCAACTTCGTATCTCCGATAATAACAAAGTTAGCAATAGTGCCGATTTCACTTTGAACACAGGTATAGAGATATAAATTCTCAAGGTATCAACTTTTTAATTAAAAAATATGGTGGTATGCTCGAACTAGTTTATTTACTCTGGTTTATAAAAAAAATAAAATATTTAGTAAATTGCAATTATTTGCAAGAAGAAACACCGAACGCCTTTTCCAAACAGTGGACATCGAAATAGTGGTTGTTGATTTTCGAATTTGACAGTAAGCTAAGTAGATAAATTATGACATAGCTCGCGCCGAGCACTCATCTACGATTCTCCCCATGATTTAAGTATATCGTTCTGATTTGGTGAGTCGGTTACATCAAACAAATAATTTCAATTATTAAAAGATTAATTTTTTTTAATAATACAAATGATTCCCAAGATCCACTTACAGTCCTTACAAATGCTTGGTTAATCCATTGTTCTGGTAGTATACAGGGTATATTTTAAAATCACTGTCAAACGAAAACTGGAGACTCGGTGATTCAAAATATGCCAAAAATTCTTATAAACGTTTATAAGACAATAAAATAAATTGCGTAACTATGATTTTTAAAGGTTTTGTGTTACGGTTTAAAGTTGCATTACAGTTCTTTTTTTTTATTTAAAATTCGGAAAGATCGGAAATTATGAACGGTCGTCACAGTTACAGACTAGAGAGCTGGAGCCGAAATTTGCTCGTTATCGGGCGCAAGGGCAAATAATACGGTATTACGTTGTGATATCAACGAGCAACACATTGCTGCATAGGCTGCCGTGTTAGCCGTCACTTAAGGTAGATATAGAGGATGAAAGTAGTGTAAATTTTTGAATCCTTGCAATCGATGGCATGCATTTCCCCGAACACAATCAATTCAAAAGGTTGATACATACAAGGGTAAAATTACAAAAGATTGTGGGTGAAGCTCATCATCGAGGACATATGGACTCCATTTGCAGCAGCTATTTGTTTATACCTAAGGAATCATACACCAAAAGTTGTGTCTTTGGGCCTTAAAACGGGGTAAAATTGTATCATTACTCATGTAATTGGTTATAAAATAAAAAAATAGAAAAAATACAATATGAGAAAAATATTGAATAATTTATCAATTTCCCTCTTGAGAAAACGTTTTTGGCTTATTTTAAATCACAGAATCTCCAGTTTTCGTTTGTCGGTGATTCTTATATTTTTATTTTTAAATGTTTTTAATATGATTTTATTTCTTAAATTCGATCAAGCAGATTTGTATTTGTTTAGTACAATCGGTGACAATATAATTGCTTTCGCTTTCTTTAATATATTGCATAATTTACCATTAATTATTGAGAAATTTAACACTTCACATTACATTTTGTACAGTGCTCTCAACTTTCATTATGCAAGTGAGGTTAATTTTCGCGATTATACGCAATGTACCAAATTAAACTAATTTTCATGGTATTTAATAATGAGACGCGAGTTACGTTTTTGTCAGTTTCAGCCTTTTACATAATATTTGGCAATATACTTCATCAAATCCGTATTGTATTAAAGTTCAAGGTTTATTCGTTTAAGATCTCAATGTTAATTAAGTAGTGCTAATGGTATTATTTTTTATTTCGCTTTATATACCGAACTTGAAAAATAATTCCTTCGATTTATCGATTAAAATTGCAAACTACTGTACTGACCAGTTGATTTATAAATCTTAATTGTAATTTATAGGACATTTTTTTAAACATTAATATGCACGCGCGATGAAAGGGTTAATAAGTTTCTACTTATAAATAATAGATCAAGGACAATGTTAATTATTGTTTGTTATATACGAGTTGCGTCCTCTGCACTTAAGATACACCAAAACATTTTTAATTCTTGTGGTATGACTGTATCTGGCAATTGATTTTTAATTTCGCGAAAACTTTACATTGATAAAATGTGAGTCTGTAGATGTCTTTGACCTAATTTTGGAGGTTTAAGTTAAAGAATCAGTTTTGTTGTACACCTTGAAAATTTTACAATGTACCTAAATGCAGTTTGTTCTATAGTTCTCAAGATAATATTTTAGACAATGATACCTTAAAGGCTTAAAAATCAAGGAATAAGATGTAGTACTTCCACGATACCATTTTATTGTGAGTCAAGCAAGAAAGTGATTTTTCTTTTGAAAAATAATGCTAAGTTTATTTAAAACCTTAACTGTGACTCAATTTTTTTAATACTTAACTTACCCTACTACTATCTCTACAACCCTTTTCTTTCTGTTTATTTTAAAATATTTCACAACCTCATACCTTTAAACCTTTAATACAACTTTATCAAACATCAACTCCTACTTACATTACTTCATATTTTTGTATATAATCATATAACCTATATACTAAAACACATATCAAAATTTAATTACTTCACATTTTATATTTTTTATAATTATTTTTTACTAAACATTCACAACAAAGCACCATCTCAATCATCCTATACCCAAAATTTAAAATTCATAAATTTTAAATAAAATACTTTTATTACATTATATAACCATTTTCTAAAGTACACATACAAATCATTCAATCTTAAACACAAAACAAAAAAACAAAAAACAACAATTCAATAAAAACAAATTTTTATTACAAAAAAAATCCTACTCTATTACTTTTTTTTAAACTTCAACAATCAATAATTTTTCGTACACAACTTAATATATTTTAAATTAGTTTTTATAAATATTTTTAGTTTTATTTCTTAAATTGTAATCAACACCCCCCTCAAACTCCAGAACACAAGTCACAATTTATACAAGTTTCCTGAATACGAGGGCCGCTAAGCTTTACTAACCAAACCTCTGTTTTGATTACTGTTTACTAATACAATATAAATAATATTATATATATATACCAACCAAAAATCTCAATCAACAAAATATAAAAATCAGGACCATCAACAGTACAAGATTAATTTATGAAATAAACCTTTTAATTGCTTATATACTCAGAAGTTTCAAGCAGCAGAAATATAGAGTTTGTTTCAACAGATCACTGAAAATGTTTTAATTACCATACGGAAAGATTTAAACTTTATTAGTAGTCTGAGATTTATAATCCATGATCGAGAAAAAAAATTGATAGACGACAGCAATTTCGAATCTAAAAATTTCATTGACAACTCTCAACGAAACTTTTCCTAGGTTGTTTTGCTTGTATTGATGAAAGCTTAGTCCCTTTTAGGGTCCTTGATTTGTAATTATATGCCAAAAACCGGCTAAATACAATCAAGATTATTCCTTACAGATCTAAAATAATTATTTTACAACCCTATATTTATTCGAACTCAGATAGTTACGACTTATCGGCTGAAGAAAAAAAATAAAGTTCCACCAGTCTGTCCTAAAGTTAGTAAAACCAATTGAAAAAGTAACAGAAATGTAACAGCAGACAATTGGTTCAGCAGTTTTGAATTGGTGACAGAATTACAGAAAAGAGATTAACTTTTGGTACATTAAAAAGAATAAAACCCATATTCCTGCCTGTTTTGCCAGATAAAAAAGAATTCAACCAAACTATATCATATAAGACAATATTACTTCTTTCCTTACCCCAAGAAAACAAACTATTGTATTTCATCCATCACCATTTTCCAAAAGATATTCTGATACAGGCAAACCAGAAATATTCTGATTATAATATACCAAAGGAGATAGATACCTGATAAAAATAAATTATTCTTGTTCAGAAAACTCAAAACAATCTATTCTTCAAATGATCAATATTAACAGTTAATCCTATGTTTTTATCAAATGTATTTCTTAAAATATTGGCAAAAAGTTTGATTACACCATTTATGCAACGGAATATATAAAACCCTAAGTTGCCAAACTAAGAATCTATAGAATGTTTACTCAAATAATTATAGCATCAGACAAAAAAACAAATATAACGACTCCAAACAAAGAAAACTTGTTTTTATGTCCTTCTAAGTTAAAAAAAAACATTTTTGTTTGTAGAGAATGTCACAAACCAATTTGTTTAGAACACACAAAAAAATGTTGATAACTTGTAAAAACAGAAACAAAAAATTAAAAGTTTATTATTATATTGCAATAGATATTTAAATGCAGAAAAGGTATTTTATTTTTAATTTGTATTATTTTCTAAAGTTTCAATAAAAAATATTAAAAAAATAGTCTCAGATTAGTTAAACATATATGTATATAGCATAATATTCAACGATTTGTATATAACGGACTCATAACCGATGGTACGAACTAAGCGTTTTCGTGTACGGTAAGTTAAGGAAACGAATGGTCAAATGATCTCTTTTTTGTATAAAATAACATACTATTAAATCATATTACAATGAAGTCGGAATTTTTTTTTTTCTCTACCAAAATAGAAAGATATTTTCATTATTAAAATTAAAAATGTTTAAAAGCGTATTTATATTTTAAACCCAATCTAGTTATTCTTGACCAACAAAAACCTGCAAAAAAGAATGTGCATGTTCTGGCATGTAGTAGACTAGAAACAAAACTATCGAAGAATTTATCTTTCAGAAAGTGACATAATAAGTTAGTATGTATTAGTTGAAAATTGTGTACAGGGCTAATGACATAATTTATTTGTAGTGGTGTCAGTTACTTGACATTCTTAAAAAGTCGAAAAAGTCATTTTCTTCCATCTCTTACGGTTACCTAGAAGACCTATTAAAACATCCAACTATGCCCAACCTGTACATGTACGGAATATTCGAATATTATACGTATTAGAATATTAACTACCGAAATTGTAATTAAATTTGTATAAAATGTTAATAAACGATAAAGATGGACATCACTTCAAACTCCATCAACAAACACTTTGCAATTAGCTCCATTTATAAGGAATGTATAATTAATTTTTATTGAAATTCGAATAAAATAATTCATAACATTTTTTTGTTTATAGAAATAATATGATTGCAGATTGCAGAATATCTTCAATCTTTGCCTTGTGATTTAGAGATATTGATATTTTAATCTCTAGTTTGTAATTCCCTATACTCAGTATACTATTGGCGCGGAGTAATAAACCTGTCAGAATTATCAAATCTCCCGTATTGCAGTGGCGTAGGTACCTGATACGTTTGGAAAATCATATTTTTAGTAGGTAAATATATTATAATAGTAAAATCTACCTTGATATGAATTATTATGTGGTTATCTTTTATTGTTTCAATACTTACTTTGTGGAATCTACAAATTTTACTTCTTACGTATTATATACCATTATTTTTGTATCTTGGTATAATACCCACATCTACGGCTATGATTCTCGTTTCGTCAGTACCTGGGCTGATGGCAACGTGTTTACACAGATTAAACTATTGTTCTCAGACCCTAGATGGGTCGATATGCTGCAAGAGCGGCACAATGATCGTATTTTTGGTTAGAATTAATTGGTTTTACTTAACCGTAGAAGTACCGCTTTCACAAGAAAATAAAGAATTATTTCAAGCAATTATGATTTATTACTCCGCGCCAATAGTATACAGACTTTAGTGATGCACAATACTTTTTAGTCGCTACCTGTGTTCTGGTCAAATTGGCATAGACGTTTACTACGTTAAATTCAAAATTAACACACATGTTTTTCTAGTCCAATATAACAGCATGTTTTTGTCAGATAGATTTGTCAACTTTTCTGAGAGACGCACGATATACAGGATGTCCCAAAAGTATAGGGACGCAGCTTAACTACAGCTTCCTTAGGTTAAAAGGAATCTATTAAACCAAATATACCTTAGTACACATGTGCTCTTTAAAGTGATAAAATCATTTGGTATAAGTATATTTCAGAAATGACTTGATATATCAAGCTGAAAATTTGAACACAACCACCACATAATCATATCATATCCACAAAATGTATCGTTTAGAACTCGTGCCCCATTTAAACAACATGGATTCGTAAATAATCACCAAACCTGAATTTTCATACTAAATGGCTGTAATTAGGATATAACTCTTAATTCAAAACAACTTTCCTTTATAACATTCTTCTGTATCGTAGAAAATAATAGTACTTTACTCTTGAGCAAAATTCATATTTTTTGACAAACCTCGTATACGGCTTAGAAAATTGAAATATGATAGTTGTATTTTAAGTTTTGGACAGAACAAACACTTAAAACTTATCTTCATTTTGGAAGAAGATCTACTAAAACTCCCGACTAAGGATCTGATCGAATTTGTCAAAGACATAGATCTTTCCTAAGTCCAACTAGAGGGCGGCACAAAAGATCTAATCTGGTCGCAGTGCAGGAGATTCTTTCTATGACACTCACCCCATTCTTAATAATAATAAAAAAATGCAGAACTTTTTATCGAGAATAACTTTTTTTAAAAATCAATACTAAAAAAAATTACATAATATGGTTCCAACTTAAGTAGACACACTGTATAAGGAAAAACCACAAAAACTTACTACTCTTAGACGTTAATTATAAAACAGGAAATTTTAGCAAGTTGTGTGCATGATTTGTATCCCATACACAGATGTTTTAATTTTTAGAATATACATATTTTCATAAATTATTAATAGTATTTTATGTTATAAAGACGAAACCTAAAATATTTCGGACGATTTGCTACTATTGTAAAAGCAAAGAGTCTGAAATATTTTTTTCGTCCATATTTTTTATTCGACTGTATAAAATTAAAAAAAAATTAAGAAAATATTAAATGACGCCCCAAATTAATCAAGATGCCTTGAAAATTTTATTGTAATCGAGATGCCATGAAATTTGTTTTTATATAGGTTCTGTGGGGTTACCGTCTCAACCTCATCGCAATTAACACGATCATTTTTACATCCGCATATTGCGACGTCGAATGCGGAAATCAAACAAACAATTACGATTAAGGAAATGCTGAGAATCGGGAAGCATTTCTAACGACCTTGCTTACAAAGCAAACAAACTTATTCGTATATATAAAACGAAGTAGGTATGATAACACAACAGTCGATAAGTCGCAGCTACAGTTAAGTTTAGTTTAGTGTAGTTTAAGTCCAGTTCGATTCGATTCGTCGACCAGTTCGCGACACGACTAGCGGTCAAAACAAATACACAACCCGGTCAGCGAGTTTCGGTCCGACATGTGATACCACGATATCAAGTATCACTCACACAGCACATAGTTCGCGAACTTACTATGTCCCACGACCTACGCCAACTTCATTAATTATTGTAAATACTACATCTCGATTACTGTAAGGAACGTCAATAAACGCATCTAAACACGAACGACGACTCAAGTTCTTTTCTCTGGTTTGACCCAGCGTCTAGTATACACCCTAGTCGCCACAGTTCTAACTAATATAATTAGTAATTATTATTTTTGGTCTCTTAAACTTGTAAAGCACACTTTTCAGTTGTTGATAATTGTCTTGAAACTTGATTTTTACACACAATGCGGTAAAGTACGGCTACTATGCGGTAAAGTACGGCTACTTAGTAGTGGCTGATTTATCTGCTATTTGGAAACGTTTAAAAATAAACTAAGTAAAAATAAAGTTGATTTTTAAAAATTTACTTTACACGATAATGTACAGAATAAGGGCGCATTTAATTTTTTTATTGATGATGATATTGATGGCACCATCTATACGTCAGTTAAACAAATGAACTGACACCTATTAGGTGGTGTATGTCAAAATGGTTAAACAACCAGGCCTACTTAAAATCAGTAGAAATAATTTTGTTCTTTTTACTCCACAGTTTATGAAATAAGATGCGACGGTTTCCAAACCGTAAATTTTAACACATCTTTTTTTTCACTTTTTTCGTCGAATTAAGTTAGTATTTATAATAAAGCTAATAAAAATATGTCGGTCTGTATGTAAACAAGATATCAAAACACGTCCAACTTTATGAAACTTTGTACATGGACTTTAAGCAGATCTGATTAGATTTTGGACATATTCTATAGGCCGTTAATCTACACAGATTTTCGAATTTTAAAATATTTACAAACATTTTTACACATTTTTGTTTCAAATAAAAGTTGTTGATAATTTAATTATACACAACTTTTGTTTAAACTATTTTTTGATCCGATATGTAATTATTGAGATATAACAATTACGTGACAATAATTGTTGTAACAATATCTCCACCAATATCAATTTTACAAAAAATATGGAGGGAGAAAAGTTGTTGGAAATACTATTGTCTATAGCTTTTGTTTGAACCATTTTTTTCTAAAACGCAATTTTATTTTTGCTTATTATGGGGATGTGGCGTTGTGCGGTAAACGCTTATTTTACTTTTGATGATGATGATGAAAAATATTATACAAATTTCGTGTGTAAAGAAAAAAAACATTTTTTCACGGTGAACATAATTAAGAAATTTAATGCTATGAAACTTACATTCTGACTGTCTCTGCTAGGTATACATAGGCATCAAATTCAATATCGACCAATCATCAGCATTATACAAGGAACATATAGATTCACAAAATGAGCTTTCTTAAAGTTATAAACGTCTTATCAATATTGGATGTAAAGTTGGGTAAACGACGAACTAGGTGTACCACTAATAATTATACAAAGAGATGGGGGATATACAGCCTTGACAGTCTACAGTGGAAAACACTAGATCTAATAACCTGTTTTCACAGTTTAAGACGTGATTAAATTGCTGTGTATTTGTGAGTGCTTCAAATTATGCAATAATATCACATTTACTAGCAGTTAGATTAACATTAAGATCGCAACAACTCAAATAATAATTATATAGTCTTAAAACTTTAAAGGGAGAACTATCAACCGGCGGTCTAGAAAAACCAAATACCTGAACCCGTCATAAGGCATCCGTTGTTAAAACATTTATATTTATCGTAAAGGTTTTTTTTTCATTTTTTCTATCAAAATTGCGACTCGCTTTCTATACGCTGTTAGACATTAATTAACATTAACATCGGAAGATGTGGAGTTCTGCGTGAAGCGCTTGTTTTTTTTTGTCTTAATATTGATGTCTAACTGTTTGTTGTTTTATTTCAGATGCCACAAGCCTCGAGATTCATTATTTTCATGGACTTCGGGATTCGATAATTTTACAGGTTTCGTTAATTGGGCATTTTTATTATTATTTATGGGCGGTCTTCGCCTACTATTGGAAAATTTCATCAAGTACGCTCTATTTTATGCTACAAATTTGATTTACTAATTTTTTCATTGTAGATACGGTATACGGGTTGATCCTTTACAGTGGGTGTACGTACTTTCAGGTCAAGATGAAAGCGGAGCTGAACATCCTTCTGTAGTGTTACTAATTTGTAAGTGAACGTTTGGATCCGTTAATCATTGTATATTTTAATTACAGATTCAGTTGTGCCTGTGCTCCTATGTTTATTAACAGAAAAGGGCTTGTCTGTGGTAAGCATTCTCTGTAATAGCATGCGGGTCTAAGTTTTTCATAATTCATTTAATCGCCCCCATACGTACATCGTGTGTATATACTGAAGTATCTATTTAGAGATGTTTGCAGGCACAAGGTAAATGCCCTTTGACTAAAATAAACTATTCAAATTATGCTTTATACACCACTCTTACGAAGTTTAAAACACGAGTCGCATGCGAGTGTTTTAATCGCAAGGAGTGCATAAAATCTGATCCTACACGTGGGTTATACAAATTTGTTATCTTTGACAGAACTAAAATTTTGAATTGAAAACAGATGTACGACAGACGAACGGATGCGGTTTCACTTTTTTGTATAAATTACCATCATTTTTACGCACAGGCGAGACGTAGATAAAACTCCTTATTCTTGTATGTTCTTTATATTTTAAATTAAAAATATCAATCGAAATAATTTTAATGAACCTATTTAGTACAATTTAATTAATTTTTAGAGGATCAAAAAACAATTAATAATTTAGATTTTATTAAATTTTTATTATTACTGACATTTTCTTGGTTTTTCAGTACATAGGAATTAAGAGTGACTGAAACTGAGTTCTTATAATTCAAAGTTATAATAATTTTCATAAGTTTTGAGTTTTTCCATATTCTTATTAAATATAGTTGTAGGAAAGTGTAGTGTGCAATACGTGCGAAAGTCAATTGTTACTGTTCTTGCTTGTTGCACTATAGATACTATTTCGCATAATTTTCTGGGTCATATTTGTTAATATTATACCCTAATTTGATTAATTAGGGCTTAAATTTTCAAATTCTGCATATTGTGTAGGAGGGTTCAAGAGAAGGTAAAAGAGATGTAAAAATATTGCACGTCGGTGGTATATGATAAGTAGATGTCCGCAAGGCAATCAAAGTAATATAGAAATACTTATTGCAATGACATTCGTTCTAGTTCTCGCGAGATTTCTGGATCTTGTAAATATTTTTGAGATCAAATCACAGGGAGCAAAGGGCTACTAACTGATTCTAATTGGCAATTGGTACTTAGTAGGTATATATAAAAAAATGTTTTAAAAACCTACTTATCACTATTGAAGTTGCAAGAAATGTGATCTCTCTTGCGTTAGTAATTGTCATTTCAAACATATAATAATACATTTTGGCACTACTTCCCGCTCGGTCGATTCGGTATCTGCAAATACAATGTAAAGAGGACTCTCGGCCAGCAGATTTTATAAATGTTCATTCTCCAGTCTTGTGCTCAAGCAGCCGCAGTGAAGAAACGGAACTTCAGAGCTTCAATCGCCTACACTTCATGAACCTTAAAATTCTTTGTTAAACAAATCTGTAAACTCCTACACCAATTGCATCTATAATTTTCAAAAAATTATTAATTTTCAATTTAATTCAGTTTGAAACCTAATTCTGCCAGAAATTATATTTTTGGCTGCCTGGTTATCGTTGGGATTGGTCCAATTAAACAAGAAGTCAACATGGTCTTGTAAGACTTGATTATCATGTTTTTTTTATCACAATATATGGAAGCATTGACATGAGGTTAGGGGTATTTGAAGAGTTTTTTCAATAGAGATTTCTGCAAAAGTCTTTTAAAGTTCAAAATGACATCAAATTAAATAAGGTCGGTTAATAAAAACCAGGGTAGTGGTTTTTAATTTCATCTCTCTACCTCAAGGAATCCTTATACGAGGATATTCATCTAAAACTAAACATGTTTAACTATGTGTTATAATATCGCCCGTCCCTTTGTTGCGTTGAAGGTATTTCGTGTCTTTTCTTCGATTTTATTAAACATGGTCAATTTTTGTATATTTTTGTCATACTGTTTCGTTAATTTCATGATGCATGTACTCTACTTTTGTAATTTGTATATCTTAGATTTTTTTTATTATTTGTAATTTATGTACTCATGAAATTTAAAACTTGGACACCACAATTTCTGTAAACAAAAGTTTGCACATTGTGAAGCGGGCTTAAGGGTATCATTTACAATTCTAACAGCAGGTAGTCTCAGCAGGGGTTATCTTATAGAAGGACTGTAGAATGAATCATTACACTAAGCACGTTTTAGAAAATAGGTAATTTACGTTGCTTACTTAATTTTTTCTTTAAAGAATATATTTGAAGGTATCGCTAATTAAACACCATAGCTCGATTAATTATCGAATCAAAATTTTGTTTAGGAAATGTTTACAAAATAAAATTAGAAATAATTTTGATTTAAAAACGTCTACAAGCAATAACTTTTAAATTAAATCAAAAACTAAACATGGTTATTTGGGTTGACTGATTATTACTTATTTTTAAATAAATCTAACCTACTAATTATTGTAAGTTATTAAAAAAATCATTAAACTCTCTATTCATAATATTTAGTCCTTACAAAATGTATATTTTATGACGTTTCATTTTTTTCTGTAGTTAATATAAAAAGTGAAAATAAAAACTAAGGCAATTCTTATTGTCAACGTATATATTTAGTTTTTGACAAGAATTTATTACATAATTATAATTAAGATACCAAGTTATAGTTTAAAATTAAATGAAAACTTTTTTTTAAATAAAGGTATTACTATATAAATAAATATAAGAAATCAATAATGGGTGTGACCTCCATTATTATTGATACATTCTTGGAGGCGTCTGCTCATTGACGCTATCAAGGTATCAATATAATTAATATTAATCGTTTCCCATGCGGTATCAATGGCTGCAATTAGTGCATTACGGTTTACTGGTATAAAATTTGGCCCTTGTTGTCTTCGGATAACAGCAAGTATTCGAGCCCAAACATTTTCGATAATGTTAAAATCTGGGCTTTTGCTGGCCAGGGTAACAGCTCCAAGTTATTTTTTCGTATCCAATTGCGCACAACCCGCGAAGTATGAATAGGGGCGTTGTCCTTTAACAACAAAAATACATTATGAAAATGTTAATTCAACAGATCCCGAACTATTTTTGGAGAAAGTATAGTGAAATAAGAATACTTACTTGTTGGAAAATATAATCTTCGTCTGGATAAAACACTTCGACTGAAGGTTTCATAATAGTTTCCAAAATATCTAAATACGCAGCAGAATCAAGACGTCCATCGATAGCCCAACAAATTCCTGGACCCCGCGCGCTATACATTATACTTCTTTATTCCATCTTCTTTAATCTTTTTTGTGCAGTTATACGGCATCCGGGAAAATGTGTATCTGCTATAGCCCTGGAGTATGCAATGTTGTTCTGTTACGTAATGAAACAACTCGAGATCTTGAGCACGTGTAGATACTTTAGGTCTACCACTTCCGATGGCTCTTTCCAAAGTGTGTTCAAGATTCCATTTACTCGGTAATGCCCTACGGTGCTTTTTGGTATATCTAACATACGTGAAATTTCACGCACGCTACGGCCCGCCGCTAATTCCGAAACAATCCGCGCTTTCAAATCAGCACCGAGATGAGGTGGCATTTTCACAACACTTGAAATTTTAAACTAAAATGGAATTTACATTTCTTACTTTATTTATTGGTTCACACTACCCTTCTCAAACAGTAGGTAATTGTTTATTTATTACATACTTCTAATGACCAATGTAACAACCCTTAGAGCAATATGACTCAAAGGAAGTAAATTAAACAAGCAAGGATATTCTATTGTTATTGAAACTTATTCATAAAGTAAAAGCCATTTCCTTATAATGCTAATGGACAGGATTTTCTTTTAAGTATTAAGATTACAATAGAGGACTTATAAACTTTCGAAAATATCTAATTATAAATATTTACACTGCAATTGCGCTTTTTCCTTAATAATTTCTTAGCAATAACATACACGTTCTTGGTTTTTAAGTTGTCATAAATTTGATATGATATAAATTTGTGTTTCTAATATTACATCACAAACTAATCTTTATTCGCCAAAAATTGTTGCTTAAGTTGTAAAGCTTCGTACACACCTGAACAACAAACCGAGCAACAAACATAACAACGAACCGAAAGTCAAACAGAACGACAAACGATCTTTTATGATTTCCACAATCGAACAACAAACGGAACGTTTGTGCTGTTCCATAATTATTTTCAGTAGTTTTCAGTTCATATATATTTATTATTGAGAAGAGAAAATTGCGGAAAACAAGAAGATAGTGCCAACCAAATTTTTACGCACAAAGAAGAGTAAAAATTATAATTTACTTCGTTTTTTTATTTTGGAAATTTCCCGCCCAAATGATGCTAATAGGGACATCATTTTTTTTCTTGCATTCTTAAACACTGATTAATTTAAAACATTTTCTTCTGTCAACTCCATAATATTACCTAAAACACAACAAACCCACAAAAGGGAGGACAAAAATAAATAATTTAATTCTCCCGCATAAGTTTGTTCGCCGTTTTGTTTAGATTCGTCCAAACCTGCAAACGCATTCGCGCGCATTTTCTTTGATGTCGGAGAAAAAACCGACAAGTTGCGGGAACGCCGCAAACCGTTCGTGGAACAATCAGGACTTGCGAATCTGTTCTAAAATTCGTACGTAGCACCGTCCAAATTAATGTTCCGATTGCCGTTCGGTTCGTTGTTCAGGTGTGTTCGAAGCTTTACAATAAGCATATTAATATGAACTATATCTTATGAAAGGAGAGTTATGTAACTATAATTAACGACTTAACGTTACGTTAGTAGATTCCATTTACTATTTACACATATTTTCTTGGAACATTCGATAATTAACTATCGGGATATGATGACCCTATACTTCGCAGGTTGTGCGCAACTGGATACAAGCAAATAACTTGGAGCTGTTACCCTGGCCAGCAAAAGCCCAGATTTTAACATTATCGAAAATGTTTGGGCTCGAATACTTGCTGTTATCCGAAGACAACAAGGGCCAAATTTTATACCAGTAAACCGTAATGCACTAATTGCAGCCATTGATACCGCATGGAAAACGATTAATATTAATTATATTGATACCTTGATAGCGTCAATGAGCAGACGCCTCCAAGAATGTATCAATAATAATGGAGGTCACACCCATTATTGATTTCTTATATTTATTTATATAGTAATACCTTTATTTAAAAAAAAAAGTTTTCATTTAATTTTAAACTATAACTTGGTATCTTAATTATAATTATGTAATAAATTCTTGTCAAAAACTAAATATATACGTTGACAATAAGAATTGCCTTAGTTTTTATTTTCACTTTTTATATTAACTACAGAAAAAAATGAAACGTCATAAAATATACATTTTGTAAGGACTAAATATTATGAATAGAGAGTTTAATGATTTTTTTAATAACTTACAATAATTAGTAGGTTAGATTTATTTAAAAATAAGTAATAATCAGTCAACCCAAATAACCATGTTTAGTTTTTGATTTAATTTAAAAGTTATTGCTTGTAGACGTTTTTAAATCAAAATTATTTCTAATTTTATTTTGTAAACATTTCCTAAACAAAATTTTGATTCGATAATTAATCGAGCTATGGTGTTTAATTAGCGATACCTTCAAATATATTCTTTAAAGAAAAAATTAAGTAAGCAACGTAAATTACCTATTTTCTAAAACGTGCTTAGTGTAATGATTCATTCTACAGTCCTTCTATAAGATAACCCCTGCTGAGACTACCTGCTGTTAGAATTGTAAATGATACCCTTAAGCCCGCTTCACAATGTGCAAACTTTTGTTTACAGAAATTGTGGTGTCCAAGTTTTAAATTTCATGAGTGTA
>JALBCR010002870.1:0-40000 GCA_030710515.1 Abscondita cerata
GGGTCAAGAACAAATCCGCACTGATGCAAGAAGTTCAGCACCAAGGTCGTTGATCTGTAAATTGTTGGGCAGGGATTCTAGAAGGGCAAATTATCGGTCCATTCTTTTTAATAACTAATTAAATG
Organism: Abscondita cerata; assembly: GCA_030710515.1. Taxonomy (NCBI): domain Eukaryota; kingdom Metazoa; phylum Arthropoda; class Insecta; order Coleoptera; family Lampyridae; genus Abscondita; species Abscondita cerata. Next base: position 126 of record JALBCR010002870.1, read on the forward strand.
GCCACAATTACCTACAGTTTTTAACAGAGCATTTGCCGATTCTGTTAGAGGAAGTGCCCCTAGAAATTCAAAGACGAATGCTGTCCAGCACGATGGCTGTCCAGCCCACTTCGCAGTAAATGTTCGTCAATTTTTAGATGCCAACTACACTGGTAGATGGATAGGACGGGGCAGCATTTTTCCATGGCCGGCTAGATCACCGGATTTAACATGCCTGGATTTTTATTTATGGGGTCGAGTAAAATATATAGTTTTTGCAACCGGACCCACTACACGTGATAACATGATTGGACGAATAGGGGACTATTTGCAAACTATTTTAGTAGCTGAACTAGAGAGTGCGTTTGGTCTACGCGGGAAAGGATGCTTAAGTGCATCAAAAACGATGGACGGCAGTTTGATCATTAATTAAATTGCTTCAACTAATTTAAATTTGTTTTACGCGTAAAATATGTAAATAGTCAGCGGTCTAACATTTGTTTTATTGATATCTTCGGTTTGAAAAAAGATAAGAAGTTGCGGTTTACGCCGACTGTTTAGGAATTTTGTCCTCTATTTAACTGTGTAAAAGATACATAGGGTGCTATTTAAAAATCTCATGATAACGCGCAATAATTGTTGTAATGTTAAACAGCGCCCTCTAGCTATCACGTCAAAATTTATTTGGACTATCTTTATACAGCATATTATTAAGTAAGAAGAGCTCTTTTAAACGAGTCCTAGTTTGTTCAATTCTGTTAACTTATACCGAAGTTATTTCTATTTAAATAAAAACTTGTTTGACGTTTTAATCACGTATTAATCACACATTAATAATTTTTGTGGAAATTTCAGCTTCAAGATGTACGCCAAGTCACCCGCATGTACGGAAAGAAAAGAAGATGCCCGCTGTTCGTCTAGGAAATTTAGTCAAATTTTATTTTCCACTAATAGAAAATTAGCAAAATGCGCGCCAAATACGACTTTCGTCGTAACATATTACTCGCGACACACGTTTTAAGACGACTCTCGACATACGTCCTACATTAAAAAAATAAAACCGTAACATCCTTTGAAAAGAACGTCAAACGTACTTTAATTAAGTTCTTCAGAATTCAAGATAACTTATTGATGGTAAGTCCGACAGTTTCTGTTTAAAACGGAAAATAAATCAACAACTTAATATTAATTCAAAACAGTCTTTAAACGGGTATAGACCTTTTCAAAAATTCTAGTCGAATTGAAAGGTAATTGTAATTAAAAATGCGTAGTTGTACAGTATTACAGTAAAGAAAATGTAATGAATGTCGTATAGACTTGTTAAGTACAATCTACAACGCTAATTTTATTGATGGCAATTTAGAAAAAAAATTATTTTCTACTTTGTTTATTTATTCAACACGTACACACAGAGAAGTTTATTTAAAATGAGCATCTACGCTAAAATAAATAGAAACCTTTTTGTATAAATAAATTTTTAAACAAATTCTACGTTTTATGCGTCTGACGTTTTTTTCACGTCGGTTGCAAAATTTCTAAATTTTCAACGTTACCGAATAATAGAAAAAACAAAATAAAACCAACACATCTTTACTATTTTATTTAAATACCAAATACATTATTAATTTTCCAAATTCAAGCAAAAAATATATAATCGTTTGAAGTTGTGAAGCAAAAAGAGTCACGCAAAGAAAGCTTCTTATACAAAATTCATCAGGTATGATAGAATTTTCAAGACAAAAAAAGAAACAAGTTGCAAATCGGTAATAAAAACAAAAAACAAAATGTTTCTATTTCTTTCAGTTTTTTTTTTTGAAACTCTGTAAATCATTGTATGCATTTTTGATCAAAAGAAATTATGTTATTTTTGACAGTTAATATGAAACTGTAATAAAAAGGAACTTGCACGTGTTTAAAGCAGCTTTAATTTCTTTTGGAAACAAAAATATGCGTACAATTTTTTTTAGAAGGTACTTCCTTCGAATAAATCCACAAAATTATACAACACATGTAAACTGCTGTGTCGTTCATTGTACTCACAAATGTCACATCGACAACAACCTCTCCATCTGTGTAAACATCTACTTTTTGTACACTAACAGAATAACTCGCAAACTATTGTTGTATGTTCAACAAAACAACATATTCGAAAAAAACTAATATAAGAGACTTATATATTTTGTTGAAATATAAAATGGTAAAATGCGTTAAAAAATGTTAGCGACGATTTGATGAAATTTATTTATCATGCTTTAGGTGTGTGTAGCTACTGATGTAAAAATTATATTTGATTTGTTGCTGCACGGCTATTTTATTAATTAGCTGTTGTCCACATTTGTTTATTCAAATTGTTATGAACATGCAGTTTTAACTGCTTGTTTTAAATTTTTAGTTATTATATTGTGATGATATGAAGGTGTAATCTTTTATGAAATTAATTTAAAATTTTGCTATTAACTTTTATTTTCAAATCATACATCTATTACTTCACTCTATTCACTCAATAGTGAATGGTGGTTATTTTACCGGGTAAAAAAAACTTTAATGTTGCCATCCGATTAAAACCACATCGTCACCAACAAATAAATTCTTTATTTACAAACTCAAATTTAAAAATTTTATTAGTACAGGTACGTAACTTAATTTTTGTTTTTTGGATTCTGCAGTCTTATACTTTTGCAGTTTATCTCGATTCAAACTGAGTCCATCTGGTTTTGATCTGCAAATTACTGCCCTCGTTAGGTCTTCTATTTCAACGATAGCGATAGTTCATAGCACAGCACTTAAATTTGACAACTTCGACCAAACACCTGATAGTGTACGTATTCCAATTTAACCTTTTATTCAGTTATTTAAACGTTGAATTGTATTCGGTGCATTGGTTTTAATTTTTACTTAACGTTTATTTGTTTAGTTACACGTCAAATTTTATTTTATCACTCGATTTATTCGTGACGTCACATATAACCGTCTCTTTCTAATTTTAATAAATTTTGCCGTCGTTATTCTCACGGTCTTATACAAAAAAGATCTTGGCGTCGGTTTGGGTCCATATTTATAATTTTTCATTTCATAGCCCAGTATTATAATCATTTAAATTCGAATTTTAGCCAAGTTTTCCATCTTATTGTACCGTCATCTACTGGTACTTTTCTTCAACTACTCTTATTCCGGCTAGTTTTCTGCAATTTTGCTATTAATTTTCCGACGTTAATTGGTTTTGTGTTAATTAACTATGGAATCGATCCGTTATTCTCCCATTGTATTCGTTTTGCATAAATTTTCTGCAATTAGCATTTTTCTTAATTAATTTTGGTTTTTGACTTTCTCGGACTGTTTTTTTCATTGACTTATGTTTCTACGCTACTTTTACGTTAGAATCACATTGTCTCTCCCACACATAGTTAATTTCGTATTTTGTTAAATGACTAATAATCTTTGTCTAGTATTTGGTGATGGATTTGACTTTTGGAGATTTGGGTTTTGTTTACATGGGAAACATTGCGCGACTACTGTTAAACATCAATTATAGACTCTGAGATGCGGAATAACATCGAAATATAATGTTAAATAGCATTTAGTTATGTACGACAATTTACTTAAAGCACCAAATAAAATAAAGCTAACTGTGTGTATAATAACCTCTTTCTTTTTTTCTTTTATTAGCATAGGTACAATATGAGTATTAATTTAAAGTAAATATTGAAAAAGCAATTTGATAGTTAAGCGACGTTGTAGCGCATAGCTATTTATAATTAGTACACAATCAGCTAATCCACTAAAGCAACTTTAAATTTGAAACAATAATTTTGATTTTTGGCTGAAGAGCGACGTAATAAATGTAACTCCAAATGCGATGATAATTAAAGCTCCAACGGCTAGTTACTCGCAACTGTTATCTCTAAAATGACCCTAATGCAAGACGAGACTCGTGCAAGTTGTCATCCAAATAACAAAGAATCGTCTTCTAATGCTGGCAATGACGTTATGTACTAGCAACCACATACACATTGGAATAGCCTCAAAAGTAATTTTCAAGAAGGAAAAAATCTAGAAAAAGAATTATGCATCACATGTTCACATTAAGTGTACCGTGGGCAACAACACTTTAACGTACAAAAAGTTTGCTACTTTGCTTGTTTAAGTCGAGGTAATCCTTTACTTCCGCCCACTGTATCCTTTCTCTTTCAATCCCAAGGATCTTCAGTTTCCTACTTCGTCTCATTTTCTCATTAGAAAATCTTTAACATCCGTGCCGGATCCTTACGTTACCAAACTGAAAGAGTCGAGACTCACGTGTTACCAACGTATTGAACAGCTGCACCAACGTATATGGAAACGCTGGAGCATGTTTTCACGTTTCAACAACTCAACTTATCTACAAGAGGGTGCCTTAGTTCTTTTCAAAGAAAACAATCTTTCTCCAGTACGTTGAAGATTTGAGCAAATTGTAAAACTAGATACTGGTGGTAATGATGTGAACAGAATGGCGTCTATGCCCCAGAAAATTAAAAAACATTTTAGTAGCGTACGTTTTTTATTTCAATAATTTTTGAGTAGATGAACATCAATTTTGAAACGAAGATTTACTTTATTCTCAACAAGATGAAACACCTCTCATTATATTCAACCAGTTATAGGATAGTTAGATGACCAAATTCCAAATCACTGGATTGGCCGAAGAATACTAATTGAATGACCTCCAAGATCACCTGATTTAACACCCTTTAATTTTTTTCTGTAGGTTTGTTTTCAAATAGCACAGTTAACAAAATCACATCATCAAATTTCAAAAGTTACAAAACTTTCATTAGTACATTTCATACAAATAAACGATCTTTTCCGAAATCAAGTCAGCGATGATAAAATTAAAAAAAAAGTAAAAATCCGTGGTTTATACACTAATATAGCAAATTCAAAGACTTCACATTTAAATTAACAATCGCTTGTAATACTCAAGTAAGCATTTGCAAATAAATAATTTAGCAATCTAAACTTGTATTCGAAATAATGACCTTTTCAAGATAAAAAAAAATCCAACTTTACAAGCCCACTGTGTTGAAGACTTCCGGCAATTCATCTCAGAAACTTCTCACGCATGCCTTGATTAGAAGAACAACTTAATGAGAGTAAGGTCTGGTTCTAAGTGACTACCTTGTTGAACCGTCACAACCAATCCATCAACAAAAAACTAAGAACCAATTGTCGTAATAATAAAAAGTGTGGCGAATTACTGCCCTATTCCAATCGAATGTCGACTAACGGAAGATAACACGCTCATGCTAAAATTGATTGATTTGTTTTGAAGTTTTAATTTTTGGTAAAGGTGAATTTTGAATGCAAATAAAGATGCACAGAACGCATTAAAATGTCTGTGTCCGACACTCATAAGTTCTAAGTCTCTCTATTTAACACTTGTTAAAACGCACATTGTTAAAATTTACTAGGATCTCTCATCGTATACTGTAATACCAACAAGGAATGATAAACATCATGTCAAACATTTCTTTTTGAGTTCAAAGCATCTCAACAACGTTTATCAGAAACCAAAGTTTCGTCTGTTTGATTATATTGAATAAGACACATTTAGAGACATGTGATACTAGTTAGTATGTATCTACAGAAACCATTACACAGTTCAAAACTAACGGTATGTTGTTGTGTTCTGGCCGTGACGATTATTGAGCTTTGTTCTTTAAGGATCGTCACAAAAAGATAGGTATTTTTAAAACATGAAAGTAATCTAAATCATGCAATAACTTTAAAAACTTTTTAAAACCAAATTTGAAGGCTAACAGCTGCAACGAACCAAGAAAATATGAATGTTTGCCAAAATGTTATGAAAATGATCATGCATTTGTACAAAAGGTGTCCTAAGAAGCAAAACATCTGCTAATATAATCATTTTGAGTAAACATCAATTCCATCTACACAAGAAGAGATTAAGCAATAAGTTTTGGGCGATGAATCCATCATGCAAAAACGTGTCGATTATAAAGAATCCTTGAACGTGCTTTTTAGGTGAAGCCATAGAGTAATTAAGGATAAAGATCACGACTGAAAAATTGATGTTTACCTGACAAACCTTTTTGTGAGTAAGTCAACTTAACTACGTCGATTTAGTAAACAATTAAATAATTATTTGACCAGCACCCCGATAATGGAATGCGAGAAGGTTCACCTAAATCCCTCGCCATTTAACACCTAAAACCATAAAAGTGGGCAATGGCCGTGTTTTTTGTGTAAGAGATAAAATTCGTGGAATATTTTGCCCCCGACCGTTCCTACAAAAATAAACGAAAAACTATATCTATTGATTTAATACAAAATGTAAACTTAAGCCTTAAAATTATGGAACAAATGAGGGTTATGCTCTAGAAATTCCACTTTTGCTTGAACGATATGTGTCTGTAAATTTGTAGCACTTCTGGAACTGTAATGCGATTGTTGAGTTGCGTTGGGGAATTTAAAAATGATGTAGCTTGCAACAGTTGGATTGATGTTGGTGAGATAGTCTAACTTTTGGAATGGTGCTCAGTTGTTGGTTGATGGGTAGTTTTTTAATGTCCACCAACTCAAAAAAGCGGGATGCGGTGTCACCAATGTCTACCGAAGGAGAAAAAAAAATTACGTGGATTTGACATCTTTTGGCTTTCTCCTCATCAAAACCTCAACAGTTTTGTCGGTAGAGAGGGCAAACCTAAGTATTTTATATTAAGCAAATTGACATCAAAATTTGTATAGGACGCCACCTGTTTGAGATTGTTAGTTTAGAAACGACGTCGGGTTCTGCGCAAAACGCTTGTTCAATTAATTAATTAATTTTGTGTTTTTAATACAGTTTTTATTTTTCCTTAAATTTATTTCAATTTGAGTACAACTTCTTTAATATTTGCGTCACTTCTGTCTACCTTATAGCGTAGGCCGATAGCATCATTAAGTAGGATAGTAATAATAACTAAAATAATAGTACTTTTTACATCCTAATTATTGACTTTTCTTATAATTTTTAACTTTTTGCACTTAAAATTGTGTTGCGAAAATTTTTTATTCATAGGTCTTTCTGTATCCATAGATTTTCATCATCAACAAATTATCGAACTCAAAATTAAGTAGAGGTAGAAAAAAGGTGAGCAAGTGTATTTTTTTTGCTATGCATAGGGTAATCGTTGCACCCCCTTGACAAATTGTTTTGGTTTTATTAAATGTAAATTTGCAATTTTTATTTTGGCCCAAAAGTTGCGTCCCATAACATTGCCAGTTAATGAACCAAATAAAAAACAATAGAAGTGTTTGTTTTAGACGCGACTACCTAAAATTTTATATTTTGTGGGATGTTTCTAACTTGAGATATGGTTTAATGGACCAAAATACATAGGAAAAAATGTATTTGTAGTTTAATTTTATTTTCCAAAAAATTATTTTTATTTCAATACACCTGTTGCCTCACAAACTAATACTAAAATGTTGTAATTACTTTATCTTACAGATGTAAAAATACCGATAATATAATTTACAGTTATTAATAATAATGTTTTGGCATACAAATATTGCATTTTTAAACACAAGAAATACAACGCTTTCTCAGTTACTATACCGTGTGTCTCACGAAAAATTTGACACCGTTTTTAGTACTTTTTGAATTTGAATACAATATAGCAACATATTTTGTTAAATAGATAAATGAGAACAAATTTATGTGGTAATGTAAGTGTTGAAACATTTAAAGCGTATGTTAATTAAAAAATAGTAACATTTTTATAATGATTTACCCAAAAATCCGGATCCGATCCCTATTGACATAATGTTTTTATTAATAAAATTATAATAGATGTTATTATTAATACAATTTTATAATATGAGTTTAATCTTTTTCAAAATGTTAAATTTACTTTACAAAATTGTATTATAATGATAATAAAGTTAATAAAAGAAATAATGCAATCGGATTCGAACTCTAGTTAGAAATCGCTAGAAGATTACTATAGAACAAATTAACCAATTCGCCAACGAAGGCCGTTTAATAAATGAAAATCTATTAGATTAATAAATAAAATTTCACAAAAAATAACATAATTAAAATTTTTTTTAGTAAAATACGTTTTGAATATTCATCATTAAAAAATATGTACGATAATTTTTAATTTAACAGCAATACGGTATAATAAATAAATCAAAAATTAAAATTCATTTATTTTAACACATTCCAAGAAAATCATATCCAAGTAACTTGGAGATAACGCATTAGGAAAAACAGTCACATTTGAACATTAGATCAGGATAGGTGCCATTTGTTGACATATTTTGATCATTTTTCCTATAATAATATAGTTTTTATACAAGGTTGGTATGACTATATTCGGCTTAAAATTTATATAAGTAGAACAAAAAAGGAATCCATATTTATAGTTAAAAAAAATGAAGATGCTTCTTTGTTCAATTCAATAAATTAACATTATAAAGGTTCTAAAGCTTTCCGCAAAATACCGGTTACCAATAAGCATCGTTCTAATTGGATCTCTCCTGGATAACAAAACACACTAATCCTTTTTCGCTTTATTTTTTTGACTTAAATGAAATTTCACCAAACCCGTATATTATGTATACGTTTCGAATTTATTGTTAATGAGCTATAATTGTAATTGCATTTACAACAAAACATTTCATAAATTTAATTGTCAACCTGTTAGTATTTTACCTATGGTGTATAAATTTTACTACAAATTAAATGGAAGAAAGTTTATCATCAGATCATTATTTAAAAGTTTCACATACTTGAAATGAAATTAGCATACTTGTAAATTACGTTACGTCAAAATTGAAATTTGTAATTGATGTAAAAATAGAGACGTGTGTAAACAAAGAAATAGTTTAAACACTTACGTGATAATTAAACTCACAGAAAACCAAATACACATAAAACTCGGCCAATAATAAAGCTTAAAATTCTTAATAATACTGAACTTATCCGATACATTTTTCCGCGCGTTATTGAAAACGCCCTGGTGAACGACGCCGTGTAATTGTTCTGTGGTCATAATTTGCGTTAATACACTTCTCATTGTTGTTATTGAAAATGGATTCATAACTACGCCGTTCCTAACGTGATGATCTGTCGAAACGTTCATTATGAGAATTGGGCACACTGTACATTGAAACGTAATGTCAGGAAAACTTTTATAGTACCCTTATGATTGGTTACATCGATTAAATAGCATAGACTGAATTATTAACGCTCGTGAGAAATTAGGTCTATTTAGTTTCATATTGAGGTATTATTAAGTAATGCCATTTGTATATTTCTGTTTTGACTTTGTATGTTTTTTTTTTTTTAAAATGGTATATAACGAAGTGGTAGTAATCATAAGTCAATGAAATTACTTAAATGTTGAATAAACTACAACAATTATACGATATGAAATGTACAGTGTGTCCCATTATCATTGTAATTGCAGGGTATCTTCGATGTTAGTCAAGATAGAAGGTTGCGGTTTTTGCAAACATGTGCCACTTTTTTGACAATCGTAAAATGGCACTAACAAAATTTTCATAGCCTTCTTGGTTTAAAAGAAACAGGGTGAAATTGAAAATTTCAACTTTTCTACTATTCCCTGTATCTCTGTTATACTTTAATATATTAAAAAGATAAAAAATGCTTTTTATGGAATTTTTTATGTAGAATCCAGTCGTCTAGTTAGATTATTTTTTCTTACATCGTTTTTGAGATATTAAGTAAACTTGTGTATTTTTTTAAATGGGACACGCAGGTTATTATTTTAGAATGTGATTTGATTTAATTTTAGCTTCTCAAAAATATAGCATACTTGTATCTCTTAAACCAAGAAGGTTTCAAAAATTTTGTTGGTGCCATCTTTTGATTCTCAAAAAAGTAGCACAGGTTTGCGAAAACCTCTACCTTTTATCTTCACTAAGAACGGGGATACCCCGCAATTACAACAAAAATGGGACACACTCTACATAGAAATAAAAGACATAAACTTAAAACCATATCTAAAGTTTGATTTATAATTTAAAAAAATGTTAAACGTTTTAAAGCATTAGTAACAGCTACTTATTATACTAGTGTTTTATAAACACGAGTAGAATACATACTTTTATCTCTTTTTGTATGAGTTCATAATATATCATCAAAACCAGATAATTTTATACGTTAGTAGTCTATGATTTTGTTGCCTTGTTGTTTTGTTTAGCTTTGTTTGTTTGTTGACAGCAAATTATTATTTGAGAAAAATTTTGCAAAAAAGGTGCTACGGCATTTGTAATATTTATGAAAACAAGAAAAAAAAGTACTCTACCTGAAAAAATGCGAGAGATATTGAAAAATGCGCATCGCTTCTTCAATATCTCTCGAGTTTGCTACCAAAGAAATCCAGAGTTGTTTATTACAAAGAATTAAATGATTTCAATAACTGGAAACAAGAAAACAAAGTTTGTGAGATAAGCGAAGACGTGGTTTTGGGTTACTTCATTAACCCCAAAAAAGATTCGCAGCCTCTTCAATGTAGACAAAATATAACAGATTAAGATCGACATTAAAGGCTCACGAAAATACGAATATTTAATCACTTTTTTAAAGAACAAATCAGAAACAGAACATATTCAACAGTTTCTGGCAGAAGCACTTAATAAAAATATTGGGTGTTGAAGGTAGGTCAAATTTGTTATTTGAGAATAAAATTTAATTTTTTACATTACAGGTCGCACTAATTTTTGGTGTGTTAAGTGGGTGTCAATGTTGTAAATTATTGAACATGTAAATCGGAAACGTAGAAGATAAAGGATCCTACTGGTACCTGTACCATATGTTACGTAGCTTCACAATTGTGAAAGAAGGATTTGTAGAAAATATATGAATCTGCAATATTAGAATAATTAGCAAAAGAGACTGTTTTGTGAGAAGTGAGAAATGCGCAGTACAACTAGTAAGAGTAGATACTCAGAGCCGTAATAAAATTAGAATTATTTTCGAATTGGAAGCCGTAAAATGCGAAAAACCGAAATCGAAAAGAAAATTATCCTTTTTCTTGCGTTCTGGCCGTCTTTAAGGCCGTTTTTCTTTGGAAGAAAAAAAATCAAAATCGTCGCGTGGGCGGTCCTTTTAGTCAGCTTACGGAGTCTTTGAATTGGCGATCGGACCTTGCGTTCGTTATCGCCGGGTGTTCTTCCGAAACCCAACGTTTTTTCTTTAGTTTACTTCGTAAACATCTTACGACCTTGTCGTGAAAGCTACGTTTTTTATTTAGGCACCATTTTTAAGGGGAAAGTCTAGCGTGTACTCTAAAGTCCGCGGTTTTTGGATAAGTTCTAAAATGTTTTGATATAAGCCCTTAGTGTTAGGGTTGGAAATTCATTGCATTTGTCTTTCCGATGTTTATCAGATGTCAAAAAAAATTTTAAAAAATAGCAACCTGTATAGGCAAATAATTAGTTTTTTCAATTTTTTTATTCGGACGCGGTTTTTTTTAATTCTTTCGTAAAACGATGACATCTACAAAGGGTCGCAATAAAATTGATATACTTTTATATAATATTTAAGACTGAAAAATAAATGGTTGTTTCTTTGATAATTACAATAAATTGCAAAAAATGAAAGTGTAATGAACAATTTCTTCTTTTGAAGAAAAAAAAAGACTTATTTTTTTTCCTTTTGAGCTTTGTGTGTTTTATATAAAAAGGGGTTATTCCTTTTTTCTTTCTTTGATTTTGCACTTTTGTTTCGTATACTATTTTTGTATTTACACTAAATTTTATTCTTTTACTACAGTTTGCTTTTTAAAATTTTGTTCTTCATTTTTTGTTTACAACAATGCGTCCTTAAATTATATATTTTGTTAATAACGTGTACAAATTGCTTCTTTATTTATTTGCCTTCTTTTCTTTTTTTAAATTTACTCATAAGTTAAGCGAGCGAAGCGAATCGTTTCTTTATCAAAGTTTCTCAGCGGCTTTATCAATATTAATTTTTTTTTATAATACCTCAACAACATACTTCTAACAACGTTCTTCTTTTGAATTTCAAAGTGACATAGGGTTTTATTTTTGTCCGCTTATGAGTAAGTTCAATTAAGCAATACCGATTATCGATTTATAAACTAGTATAGAAGTAAAGTTCTTGTGATTAAGACAATTCAAGTTGATTTGACGTCCGTTAAACAATTATTTACGTTTATTTTGTCTGCACTCCCAAATAACCAAAAACATTTTTTTAATGGAATATGCATTTTGAGTTGCTTAAGAGAGTCAATGTAGTTAGGTTTTAGTAAATACATTTTTTCATGTTTTGTCAGGGGTGTAGCGTTTTGCGCGTTTACCATCCATCCAGGTTAACACATTTCACGTAGGTTAGTTTTTTGTCATCATGTCTTTAGTCAAACACTGTAAATAAAAATGTAATTTATTAGTTTTATGATAACAATCTATTAGAGTATGTGTGTCCATGCTAAAGCACAACCTCCAAAAACGTTATTTGGCAAAAATGTTGTAAAAATGAGGGGCGAAACGTCGGCAATCACAACCCATTGAGTTGTTTGTCCTTCATTCTTCCACACAGAAGGAATCCTAAACGATCAAATTATTTAATAACTTATTTTTTAGGGAAATACTCCCTAAAATATATTATTTTTTAACAGTGACAATTAACACTCACATACGTGTAGTTTAACGTGTTTCACCCATTATAATTTTCATGTAATTGCTTCAATAATAATGGCGGAATCAAGCGGAACGTCAAATATTTCTCTGTGCAAACGTTGCAAATCTAAGGTAGTCACGGGTGTTAAATGCCTAAAATGTGAGAAACAATATCATTTAAGTTGTGCTAAATTAAGTGGTGCAAGTTTTGTTAACGATATTAGTGTAAATTGTTGTGCTATCGATGACGATGAGGAGCAAGTTTTCTCTGATGCATTAAATTGCATAAAAGACGACGACAACAAAGTTGACGTAAGGTTAGTGAAATATATAGTTAAACAAAAGATATTTTAATTGCATACCTTAAAAATCAAATTGATGTTCTTAATGAAAAATTGCTTGCAAATAGTGCGGTATCAAAATGCAAAACTATTGTGGCGAATAACCAGACAAGACATGAACAAGGTTGCGGTCTTGACCTCGACGATATAAATGCGGCAAATGTATCTAAAGTTAATAAACATAAACACAAAGACATAAATAAGGCTATGACTAATATTAGTTCATTAGAAAGAAGCAATATATCAAATCAACTGGATCAAGCTATCACCACTCTCAATCATCTACAAAAGGACTCCTCAGACTCAGTTTTAAAAAATGCAGTTGCTGTTGATCAATCTGATTTAACTAGGAAAAGTGAGTGGACTACCGTCAGTAACAAAAAGCGTAAAAGATTAAATGGAATTACTGGGTAAAGCTCAGTAACCACAAAAAATTAGGAAATGCCTCGACAGGGGTTCCAAAGACTGTGGCTCTCCATATCAGCAGACTAGCTCCAAATACAAAAGAAGAGGATTTGTTACAATTTCTAAAGCACGATTTTCCAGAAATTAAATGCGAAGCGTTAAAGTCACTGAACCCTGAAATATACTCGTCGTCCAAAATTTTTATTTTTGAAGAAAATTTAGAAAAAGCAGTGGACCCATCAATACGGCTAAGTTATTCTAGTGTTCGCCGTTTTTATTCAAAAAGGAAGGAAGATGTTCACATCTCTTAACGAAGCCAATTGTAGGTAAATTAAACGAACAAAAAGTTTACGTAATTCAGATGAACATTCAATCAGTAAGAAATAAATTACATGAATTTCAACAGCTTTAATCATGTAAGAGATATTATAAAAAAGATGAGGAACAAGAAAAGTCAGGACCACTTTGGCATCTCAATGTTTCTGATAAAAAGTGTCATAAACATATTAATTTATCCTCTTACTAAGTTAATTAATCGTTGCTTAGAAGAAGGAATGTTCCCTGATGTATTAAAAATATCTAAAGTCATTCCAATTCACAAAAGGAGGTCCTAATGAACCAAATAACTTTAGACCAATTTCTCTGGTTCCTGCATTTTCAAAATTGTTGAAACTGTAATGAATAAGCAAATTCATTTTCATTTTGAAAGCTTTAATTTATTCTATTCCAGGTAATTTGGCTTTAGAGCTAACAAATCTACTAACGATGCGATTATTGAACTTTTAAGTTTTATTGTTGATAAAACCGAAAACAAAGAATATGTTGGTGCAATCTTTTGCGACTTACAAAAGGCTTTTGATTGTGTTTCCCACCGACTGATCATTGAAGAGTTACTCTCTTACAATTTCAATCAGACTAGTTGCGACCTAATTGCAAGTTATTTGAAAGATAGAAGGCAATATACTGCAACAAATAATACCAACTCCAAAATAAATAAAGTAAATATTGATGTACCTCAAGGATCCGTTCTTGGCCCAACTTTGTTCTTAATTTACATTAATGATATTGCAAAATGTCTAACAAAAATAATATTATATTATTCGCTGATGATACAACCGTACTTACAGCGAATTCTAATCTAAATGTAGTACAAAATCATCTCATAGAAGCTCATTCAGGGGTCTTGGAATGGTTTTCCAATAATAAACTAAAATTAAATGAGTCTAAAACAGTTGAAATGATTTTCAGTCATAAACCTATGAAGGATGTATATCCCCTGGAAGCCAAGTATTTGGGCATTCATTTTGATTACAAACTGCAATGGACGAAACACGTAGACATTTTAGCAACTAAGTTAGCATAGAATATATTTGTTATCAGAAATCTAGCCAAACTCGTATCCTGAGATGTACTATTAACATCGTATCACACTCTTTTTTTGTTTCACATGCTCTGTATGGTCTTATAGGCTGGAGTCAGTCACCAAATGCATCCCGTATATTTGTTTGCAAAGAAAATTAATACGTGTCATATCAAACTTAGGTTATCAAGCTGACGTAAAGAACGCATTCATTGGATTAAAACTACTAACCTTCCCTTGTCTGTACATTTATTACAGTCTTATTTATACTAAGAATAATGTCTCCAAATACATTGTAAATAATGAAATTCATGATTACCACACAAGATACGCCAACAATATTAAAATAAATTATTCGAGATTATCATCCAATAGGTGCGGTTTCAATTACTTTGGACCAAAAATGTTTAATCACCTGCCGCAATCAATAAGACTTTTACCAATAAAAAATTTAAGGAGGTACTAAAATCAATGTTAGTAAAAAATGCATTCTACAAAATTGATGATTTCTTTAACTATAAATTTAATAATTGAATGTAATATTCTGTTTGTTTCGTGATTGTAATTTATGTGTATACTATTAATTATTCAAAAATTGTGTGTACAAATACAATTTTAATTATTTATTTTGACGTGTACAAACAATTTAATTGTAAAGTACAAATAAACATTATTATTATTATTATTATTATTATTTTTTGGAAAATTAACATTAAAGTTTAATACGTAATTTCAACAATGAGATAAATAAAATGTAATTAAATTAATTGTATAAATAACAAAACAAACCGTTTAATGAAAATATTAAGCCTCATAGCAAATAATAAATCTTGAAAAGCGTAAATGCTCTGTTAGTAACATTTGCAATGTAAATTCATCGGCAAAGGAAAGTTGTATGTGCTTAGAAAGTTTACAAGTCCATAACAAAAGCATTACAAGAACATAAACATTAAAATATCCTTTATGAAAAAGAGCACAACACGTGTAACAAAGGTGAAAATAAATTTAATATTCTTTCGAAAATCTGTTTTCGGTAAATTTTACGTTCGCTTTCCATTTTTTTCCAAATGGTTCAATTTTTAGAAAACGTAAAACAACAATGGGAGTCTTATATTCTTTTTTCTTTGAAAAATTATAGTCATCTTTTATGTTATAATATTGTAGGATATTGTAAGCCCATAAAATTATTTTTCAAGTTTATTGTGCGGCAACGTTTATTTAAGATATTTAATGATAAACATTTATGGAAAAACGTGAAACGCTATTTTCTGTAATACCTCTTTGTGACGATTGCAATAATTTATTTACATTAAACGGTTCTCGGCTTTTGAACGTGCGTTGCGATTATACAAATTTTTATAAATTACGCAATAAATATGAGGACAATAGACAATTGTTTGTTTATTTTTACTCAAGCAAAAGCTACAAACATGTGGTCCATCAAAGCCCGATATTTTTCTAGTGCATATTTGGTAAATCCTTGGTTTGCCTTAATTGTGACATTCGACTTTATTATCCAGCATAGCAAAGTAAGAATAGAACAAACAAAGCAGTAGCCTTGAAAATATTTTGTGTTCTCAAAGAGAAAAGAGTGATTTATCCAATTTGAAGTTACTACTGTAAGTGAAGAATACATTTATTTTCTTTTTGACATTTGTAAAGTTTTCTCATTTCACATTGTTACGTATTTTTATATTTTTGTATTACCTGATTGTACATAATGGCGGAAGTTGATACAAATCGGCTACTTACTAAACGCAGAATTTTAAAGGTAGCATAACTCGTATTGCTAATAATCTTGACAATTTGACTTTAAATATGGCAGATCAAACTGAAATTAAAATTAAGAATGATCGACTTAACGAATTGTTCAAAAAATATAGCAATGTTCAGTCAGAATTAGAAATTATTGACGAATCACATGCTGATGATTTTGTGGAAGTCGAAAACAATTATTATTCCTTAATGTATAGATTAGAACCATTGCTTAATCATTCAATCGTTCAAAATGTAAGTAGAGCCGATAGAATTACTTCTAGCAATGTTTCTAGTAATAATAGAATTCGACTTCCCAAAATAAACGTTTCAATTTTCACTGGCGATTACAAGGAATGGCCAAATTTTAGAGATTTGATTATTAATCTAATACATGACAATTCTGACATTTCTAGCATTCACAAATTTTATTACTTTAAATCTATTTTAAGAGGAGAAGCAAGTAGACGAATACAAAATTTGGATTCATGTGGTGATAACTATGATGCCGCTTGGTGTACTTTACTCGAAAGATACGATAACAAACTGATGATTCTGAACAAACATTTTTGATATGTCAAAAGTAGTTCGAATTTCTGCTTCAGGTTTAAGAAAGTTGATTAGTGATTTCACACAGCATTTGAATTCCTTACAAGCCTTAAACTTCATTAGAAGAATCTATTCTTATTTACATCATCTCTCAAAAATTAGATTGTGAAACTTTGTGCGATTTTGAATTACAAAATGACGAGATGTTTCCTAGTTTGAAATCATTTTTAGAGTATCTTAAAAAAAGGCATATTTTTTCGCATGCTACCACTCAAAGAGGTCAATCGGAAGTAAAAATAAATTGTGCGTAAAGTTTAAAGTTTCATCTTTCTAGCACTTGTCCCTCAAACATATCTTGTGTAAGTTGTGACGAAAAACATCATTCATTATTACACAGCGAAGAAGATAACTCTATTCCTGATGAATTATGTATGGTAAATACAATTGTTGCCGAACCCTCAACTCCTTCGAATTTTCAATCGGAATTATTAAACGAAAATGTAATGATTCAAACTCATACACTTATTTCAAATTCAATTATAGAAAATTCAAAAACTATGCTAATGGCTACAGTCATAATTGACATAAATGTTGCTAATAAGAAATTCCCATGCAGAGCATTACTAGATAATGCTAGCGAAAAAAACTTCATCACTTTAGAATTATTTCGAAAAGTTAGGTGTTACAGAAAACCGATGTAATTGGCGAGTAAGTGGTGTAGGAGGAATAACAACATCCGTAACCGATGTTATTACTCTAGATTTAGAATCCAAATGTTCTAAGTTTAAAACTACTGCCGAATTTGGAATTTTGAAGGAAATCTCGGATTTTACTCCCAAACATTCGTTCTCTAAATCGTTAATTAGGTGGCCTCCATTTGTAAAATTAGGAAATCCTAATTTTAATATTTCTTCCAGAGTTGACAAGCTTATTGGTCTTGAACTCTTTTATAACTTGTTACTGAAGGGAAGGATTGATTTAGGCATAAATAAACCGATTTTGCAAGAAACTCAATTTGGTTGTATTGTAGTGGAACCATTAAGTTTTTTATTAAACAATTTAAAGAATTTTAATTGCCATTTTGCTAACGTAAATAATTCTGCAGCTGATTTGGATACACTCATTAAGTGCATTTACACGGCGCTTTAACACCGGAGTTACAACAACGGTTGTTAGTAAAACCTGCGTCAATTTGCGTGTAAACAGTGTTTTACACCTGATTTAGTACACCCGGCGTACTAACGCTACACCTCTTGGAGAGCAGGCGTGACGTTAGTAAACCTGCGTTAAAACGCTGTATAAATGGATATTTTTAAATAACACCGGTTCTAGAGCAAGCCTACCAACCAGATACAAACGATTCGGATTTCCCGATAAGTTACATTTGGTCACATTTCCATGGCAACGCACGTGCGAATTCCATGTTGTTTGAAAGGTCGGCTTCTCTTCGTTTCTGTTTGTTGATTAATATGGCTAGACAAAAGGACAAGCGAGATTCATGTAATGTAGAAGAAACGCGATATTTCTTGGGCCTGGTACGGGAACGTCAAATTCTGAAAAGTTTAGATGGAAAAAAATTCCGTTCTAAAAAAATTTTTCGACACCTGGAGACTCCTATGCACAATAAGGGCTATTTGAAAAGTGCAAAACAAATGCAAACCCGATATAAAACTTTACGCTGTAAGTATTGTATTGTTATCAGTTCTGTTATGTTATAATAGGAATCGATGAATTAAGTATATTAATCCTTCGATTCATTTTAGTTCAATTTAATCAATATAAGAGAAAATTGAGAGTTAGTGGAGAAGCGAACCGGCGAAGAGATTTCTCATTTTACTCCGAAATGGATGTGTTACTTGGAGATCGACCTATTGTGACATTAGAGGGAATTGACTCTGCAAAGTCACTCGTTGAAATGAACCATATGTGGATCTGCCGGAAGGTAAAAATTAGTTAATTTATTTAATTCCTAAATGACGAAGAATTTTGTTGTAGTGAATGATAACTTAGAAAATAGTCAGGAACATAATATAGAGAATAGTCGATAATCAAGTGACCATTCGAATGATGTCGAGGAGTCAGAAGATGGAACACAACATTCTTCCTACACCAAAGAAAATAATGATGAAAAATGAACCCAAGAAGCACTCATTATAAACACGCCAGAAACTTCTAGAGTAGGAGCAAAAAACAAGACTGGAAGAACATCTCATGACAAGTCGTTGGCAAAATTTGCCGAGTTGTGTCGAGAAAATACTTTAGAGACTCAAAGACAAGCCAACGCACAACAAGAACAATTCATCACAGAGTTGTTTCAGAGACAACAAAACTTTGAACGAGAACTTATGAATAACTTTCTTCAAAGTCAAATAATGGTAATGGAAGGGACAACGACTTCTTTTATAATTGTTTTGGCTTGGATCACCTCAGAACCTTCTAAATGGGGAACATTTGTTTCCAACCGAGTACCTAGACTTCAAGAGTTGACACCACAAACCCATTGGAGACACTTCCCGTCGGGATATAATCCAGCCGATATTGTTTCACGCGGTTTATCACCAAGTATTAACTTAAAAAACTGTAAGCAGTGGTGGAAAGGTCCACAATTTTTAAAACTCTGTAATGATAAGTGTCCTACTAAGCTTAAATCTAGTCTTAAGGAAATAATTCCTGAAATAAAAAAAAATGTAACTGCGTACATAAGTACCGCCACATCCCACGAAGATACTTATTTCTTATCAATTATTTCAAATTTTTTGTCGTCTTATAAACTTCAAAAGGTAATTGCGTATGTTCTGCGTTTTACTTACAATTCAAAAAATATCAATGAAAAGAGAAAAGGTCCTCTATCATGTAAAGAAATGCAAGATTCGTTAATTTTTATTGTAAAAAGAAACACAACGTAAACATTTTAATAAAGAAATCCAAGAATTGTCAAAAGAGATATACTGTATTTAAATATGAAAAACAAGTATTTGCATTCCTTAAATTCCTTTCTAGATAACGAAGGTGTATTAAGAGTTGGTAGTAGGTTGCAAAACGCTTTCATTCCACAGTGTCAACAGCATCCTATAGTTTTACCCCACAAATCTCATTTAACAACATTGTTAATAATTCGTGAACACGAAAGACTGTTACATGCTGGACCCCAAGCTGTTTTATGTAATTTGCGATTAAGATTTTGGCCTTTAAACGGTAAAAATGTAGTAAAAGCAGTCATACATAATTGTATTAAGTGTTGTAAGTTCAGAATGCAAACGTTTCATCAATTAATAGCCAATTTGCCATATTACAGGGTTAACCCAAGTCGACCATTTCTTTACACCAGTATCGATTATACGGGACCGATTACAATTAAATTGTCACGCGTTAGAAAATCGATAATTAGTAAGGGTTATGTCTCTGTTTTTGTATGTATGAATACCAAATGCATTCATCTTGAACTAGTTTCCGATATGACAACAAAATCATTTTTAAACGCGTTTAGTCGATTTGTATCCCGCCGTGGCAAACCTTGTAAAGTATTTAGTGATAACGGCAAAACATTTATTGGCGCAAATAATAAATTGAATATATTGTACCAAAAGCTTAATTCAAAAAAATCGAGTGAATTAGCGACAATTTGGCAAAAGACTATATTCAATGGGAATTCATACCTCCTTTGTCTCCTCACTGGGGAGGAATATGGGAAAGTGAAGTGAAAAGTTTAAAACATCATTTACGTAGAACAATTGGACTAACTTCTTTAACTTATGAAGAGTTAAATACGATTTTAATTTAAATTGAGGGAATATTAAACTCGCGACCTTTGTGTCCACTTAATAACGACACGAATGAAATCGATTGTTTGACTCCTTCATATTTTCCAGTTGGACCAAATTTATCCAGTCTTCCAGAATGCAACTTAAATGTTAAACCTATTAGAAGATTAGCGGCGTATCATCAAATGATGCATATAAAGCAGTGCTTCTGGAGAAGATGGAGCAAAGAATATTTGCAACACTTACAAGCACGAAGTAAGTGGCAGATCTGACAACCTAACATTCAAGTAGGAACAGTTGTATTAAAAGAAGACAACCTACCTCAATCAAAGTGGTGTTTAGGGCGAATAATAGAGACTTTTATTAGAGAAGATGGTTGTGTGCGCTTAGTTAAAGTATTAACAAGTAGTGGAGAGTGTATGCGCACAATAACAAAATTATGCGTACTAATTTAGTCTTGAAATTGTTATTTCAAGGGCGGCGGTATGTTGAGATCTTTGTCATTTTTTATGTAGTTGTAGTAATCCTTTCTATTATTATTATGTCATTTTTATTATAATAATAATAATAATATAATAAGCTTTATTTAGTTAATAATAACTATTATAATCTTACAATTTCATAAATTATATTATAAATGTTTTACTTAACTAAAATTTATTCTTAACATATAGTGTAGTTTTAAATTTGAAATCAGACATAGAGCTACTATATTTTATTTCATTTGGCAATTCATTAAATAACTTTAATCCTTTATAGTACAGTGAATTTTGGCTACTAGTTTTATCGTATTTTGGTAATCTAAAGTTGTCTCTTTGTCTGGTTTCATATCCGTGAAACTCTCGATTGTGAAATAAATATGTATTAAGGTACCCCGGTAATTTGTTATTTAAACATTTATAAATCAAAAGTAGTACATTAAATACTGTGTTTTGCCAAATACTGAGTAAACCGGTTGTTTCTAACATATATTTTACGCTGGTTAATTTTGAACATCGTAATATAATGCGGAGGGCTTTGTTTTGTTGTTTTTGTAATTTATTTATTTCACCTTCGTTGCTTAAAAAGATTATGGTACTACAATAATTAAAATAGGGCTCTATAATTGAACGATATACTAATAATCTAATATCATAACTTAACTTATTCGAAATTCTTCCTAAAAAGTTTATTTTCCCACTTACTTTCTTTATTATATACTCCACATTTTTATTGAATTTTAGTTTGTTATCTATAACAACACCTAAATATTTAAATTCCTCTACTACCTCAATTTTGTTGTTTTCTACTACAATTTCGACATTTTCTAAATTTGTGGTTTTTTAGTTCCTAGTATCATACATTTGGTTTTAGATACGTTTAATTTTAATTTATTAGCTTTGAACCAATTTGTTAATAACATCAAATCGTCATTAATAAGTTTAACAGTTTCTTGAACATTTTTCCCGAAGCTGAGATAAGAGTATCATCCGCAAATAAATGAATATAAGATGATTTTGGTACGGAAGCAATGTCATTTATATAAAGATTAAATAATATCGGACATTACGGTATCTATACGGGTTCTTTGGTAGCGATCATTAAGGTAACTTTCAAACCATTTATACTCGTTATTTAGTATTCCATAAAGTTTTAATTTATGAAGCAATCGTTTTCGACATATAGTTTCAAAAGCACGTTTTAAATCTACAAAAACCGCTATTATTACTTGATCTTCTTCTAATTCATTTTTCCAGTTTGCTAAAATGAGATTTAGCGCTGTTTCGCAGGAATGCTTACTTCTGAAACCCGATTGTGTATCATTAATTATATTTTCCTGTTCCAAATAATCGACTAGTTGTCTCTTTACTACTATTTCTAAAATTTGTTCTAATTTAGGTAATATATTAATTGGACGAAATTCCTCACATTTTTCGTATTTTGTATTTTGGGATGGGAATAACCGTATTTATTTTCCAAATATTAGGGACCGTTCCTATTTCTAAAGATTCATTTATTAAGTCTACTAAAATATTTCCTACCACCGGAAATACATCGCGCAATATCTTAATCGAAATATTATCTACACTGTTTGATTTTTTAATTCCGTTAATTATTTCTTCTAGTTGTCTTATAGACACACTTCTAAATTTAAATTTGTTTACGGCTTGATTTAATTTTATACTTTCATCAATTGCTAATGGAATAGATTCGTTAATTTCTTTGACGCTATTTACGAAATATGTATTAAAATTTGATGCTAATTCTATGTTCCTTGTAACTTTGGTATTGTTAAAATACACTTCTCTGATTGTGTTTTCTTTTTATCTCCTATAATGTTTTTAAGTAGTTTCCACATTTGTTTTGGATCGTTACGGTTCTGCTGCAAGTTGTTTTTGATAAATTCGTTTTTGTTTCTCCTAAGTAAATAAACAAACTCGTTTCTTTTAGATTTATATACATTCCAATTGTACGCAGTTTTATTCAATTTAGCTATTTTATACAGGTCGTCTCTTTGTTGTTGTATTTTTTTAAGTTCATAAGTGAACCACTTATTTTGCTGATGATGAACTTTAACTTGTTTGTAAATAGTCAGTTCATTAATCGAGGTTTGTATTAATTCCATTATTGCACATACTTTAGTATTTATGTCAAATAATTGCATTATGTCTAAATTTACTTTATCCATAATAGATTTTTGTAAATTTGCTATATTGTAACTTACAAATTTCTTAATATTTACTAAATGTTCTACTTTTAGGGTCATCGGCTTATTGAACGTAATTTCTATTACATTATGATCTGAAATATTAAACGTATCTAAAACCTTTGCTTGCAAATATTTGCTATTTGTAATAACTAAGTCTATTATAGTATTAGAATTTTGATTGCATGTAGTAAAATCTTTAACAATTTGTTTGACACCAAGACTATTAATTACGTTTTTAATTTGGTACTATAAAATTTATCTTTAGATACATCAATATTAAAGTCTCCTGTTATTAATATATTTTTACTTTGGTTTTCCAAAATCAACTGTTCGCACCAGTTATTAAATAAATCTATAAATTCGCTATCGCTTGAACTTGGTGAATGATAAAGTACCGCAACAGTATTTATATAAAAATTTTGATGAATAGTGATAGCTAATCCCCAAAAATTTTATTAATGCTTATGTTAGAAAAAATTTCGAATAGAATACTTTCTTTAATGTACATAGCAACACCCCTGTATGTCTAGAAATTGAATCACACCTAATCAAACGATATCCTTGGATACCGACTTCACAGTCTAATATCTGATTTGTTAACCGAGTTTCACTTACCATAAGTATCAAGGGTTTCTTACTTTGCACCATTATTGCTATCTCGCTTAAATTATGAATTAAACTTTGACAGTTTAAATATATTATTCCCGCACACAGTTCTCTCGATATAAAAATCAATCTTGTTTCTTTCAGCTTCCAGTTTCCTCTTGAACACTCGACACTCTTTGTTCCATGCTTCATGTCCTATATCCAAATTTATTTTAAGATTTTCAACCGCCAGTTTACAATTTATGCACTTTACGTCTTTTTGTTCGGCTTTGCATTCTTTTAGTTCGTGTGCTCCGGCACATCTAGGACATGCCAGCGTATTTCTACATTCTTGTGATTTATGTCCATAACCGCTACACTTATAGCATCTTCGCACATTTACGGCATCATAAACTCTGCATCTATCCCACCCTATGTTTAATTTTTCATTTCTTAGAACCGACTCATACGTTTTTCCATCAACTTCGACTAGACCAAAAATTTTCGATGGTTTTGTGCTCCTTATTTACGTATACCACATTTATAAATGAATCCTCCAAGACAATTTGTTTATTTTGAGCCCTTATTTTTTCTTCAATTTCACTGGTAGTTAGCTGTTCAGTCATTCCCACTATTTTTAACTTTGGTGCTCTATTTTTGGCACTTTTACTTTGTAGTTGCTACCTAATTTGCTTTCTGTTTCCTTTACCACTTTTTCTAAACATTCTTTCAATTACTTACATTCAATTACAATGCCTCCATTACTGATATTTTTTAAACCAGTAATTTCTAGTTCTGCCGGATCTAAATTTTTTTTAAGTTCGTTTCTGGTTTCCAATGACTTTTGTTGTTTTATGGGCTTTACAATAATTACAGGTTCCGATTTTCCATTTTTCACCTTTTCTGCGTAACTAACCTCCTTCTTAACTTCTAACTCAGTTGCAACTTTTTAATACCATCCACTGCTTCTTGTAAGGCTTTTATTTGATTAGATTGTTCGACCGTTGTTGCTGTCACGTTTTCAATACACTTAAATATCCCGCTTGATGCTATTATTTCACATTGGTCACAAAACCATTTTAAATTTTTCACCGAGCGTATAAAGTTTAATTGATTTTCATTAAATGCAATACATGTATTGTGAAAATAATGATTGCAAAATCCATCACAACGCAATATTAACTTATCAGTTCTTTTTAATTTCTTTTACACATTTATAACAAATATTCATTGTGAATTTTATTGCGAACGCGCATTATCTATGTCAAAACACGTCTACTCGCTACGAAGGTTCGAATAAGTTTTTGATTATGATTAAACGAGAAGTCATTTGTATGTTAATATATTTTCAAACATAATTTTATATTTACTAAAAAATACTGAAGCAAAGCTACAAACAAATGGCAATAGAAACATATAAATTTTTGTTTACGTTGAAAATCGTATCGAGGGAGATTCTAACCTATATCTCCGTTTTCTTACACCGGCCATGGCTTTCAAGCTCTTCTACTAAACTGAATCCAGAGCATCTGGCATGTATCTGGCACTTATCTCAATAATGCACATCCGGTGTTTAGTCTGCATCTTAGTATTACACAAGATCCCAAAACCATTTCAGCCTTTAATACTTTGTTTGTTATTATCTGTCTGCACTTTAATAATTTTTATTTACATTTGATTTTTTTTAATTTGCCATAATTAACACGAGTTACGGCAAGTAATTTGCACCTTTTTTTTCTTGAGTAAAGTGTACAAATTGTTTATACCATCATAATCTAACGGAGCGCAATTTAAACAGTTGCGCTAAATTTTGTTTGTTTTGGGGGTTTGATTAAGATTTTTTCCATGAAAATTACTTTTTTTTGTTTCTTACGGTAAATATGTTTTTCTCAAAAATAGTTTAGTAAAATACCATTTTTTTACACCACCATCCAATAATAAGTAGCACAACAAATTAGGGTTGTAATTAAAAAAAACCATTGTGCAAAAATTCATGATGTCTTGGTTTATTAAAAACCTAGTAAAAACTAAAACTAACCAGTCCTAGCGTGTTGCTTGAAAACATTAAATAACGTACATAATAATAAATTTCTTTCCTTACTTTATCATCACACTGTATGTTAATAAAGTTAAAAGGTATGTGCTTATAAAAAGACAAAATTGTTGTTAAATACTTAAGCAATCTTTCCATATGATGCATGTACATGTTCAAGGCATTTGAATATTAATGACTACCTTTAACTTAAATGGATACGTAGCAGCTTTGTAATTCGCTTACATTTGAAATTGTTATAGCACTTTTAGAGGCTTTGTAAAAACAAAAATTGTCAATTTATTGTGTTGTACAATGTTCTAAAATCATAATGTATTACTGAGGGAGTTCAATTCACATGCAACTGGATAAATATTGATAGTAATTCCGAAGGAATAATAAATAAAACTACATCACAAGTGTCATGATAAAATACGTATAATCCATAAAATTTGTCATGAATAATGACATATCCTACAATTGTAAGAGATATATGATGAGAGAGTTAATTGTATTACACGTACATAATTTGTTCTGTACAAGAGAATTAGTTTTATCTAATATGCATTAGTGACGTACCTTTACGTATGCCATCAATAATAATTAATTATATAGGCCATTTTTTGACATTTTATGCGAAACATTAATTTTTAAATAATAAGTTTATTGGAAAATCTAAAGTATTTATGGAAAATATCACATTTTACAGTCTACATCATTCAAATAAGTCAATTAATTTGGTCATTAATCTTTAGCCGGATTACTGTTTACCGATTCATCATCCACATATTGTTAGTGGTGGGTGGAATGCAAATAGAGGATTTAGTCTTTAATTAATAAACGTTGCAATTTCAATAAATCACTTAACGTTATCTCTCACATTATTAAAGATGAATGTATTACGTTAATGTTACATCAATTTGAATTAGTTAACGTGTGGCTGCCTAGTTATTTATGGTAATTCGAATTTCCTTTAAATATTTTCTAATATTTCAGGATTCGATGACATGACGAATAGAGCAACAACTTAATTTTGTCTTTTTCATTCGCCATCCATTTATATAATTTCTTACTTTTTTTATAATATGTTGATATAAATTTAATCTACATATACAACACTCGAGAAAATTTCATAAATCAGAAGTTTACAGACCACCCAAAATCTTTAGTCCCAAAAATTAGTATCAAGACAAAAGTCTTGAAAAGCTCAAACATATATGGTTTACTAAAGATACATTAGAAGGTAGCACCACTAAGACCCCTTGTCAAGACTCCAGGGACAAAATTACTGGCAAAAAACAAGTGCAATCTTACGATGAAGTAGTCAAATTTTACGTAAAGAACGCAAGCCACTTCATTTAGCATATCAAATATAAAACTGTATGCTTTGATGTCCAATCTCTTTTTAATAACGTTCTTGTCGACGAAGCAATTAAGATAATCTGCAATACGCTCCAGAAATTAGCGAACTAACCAAGTGTAAAATATATAATTTACTGAGGGCTATTTGTTTCACCAAATGCTCTTTGTCATCATTTGGTTTTGGTCATTTTTCTACAGGATTTATTATAAATCAAATATAAATAAAACAAGAACAATAGTATATAACAAATAATTAATTAAACAAAATGAGCAAACAATAAGAAACTAACAAATAAAAATATAATAAAAAATTTATCTTTAACACAAGCATTGTTTCAAGAATATCTGCTTTATCTACGATGATCAACAATTTAAGCAAATAGAAGGTGCACCACTGTCACCTGCAATTCCAAACATATTCATGACAGACTTGGAGTTTCTGGAATACTTAAACCAAAACTGCACCTGCGATACGTGGATGACTCTTTTATAATTTGGGCACACATAGCGAACTTATTATATGCCTTTCTAGACCACTTGAACGAATTAAACAAAAATATCAAATTTACAACTAGCTGACAAAGAGCGTAGTCAACTACGTAGTCTGTAGCTTAGACAATCTCATCTTTGTGTTGTTGTATTTTGATGTACCTTTCGATTTTTATAAAAATGTATTTGCCGAGTATTTCATCCTGTATCATTTATACCACATAGTCTTGTATAATACTAGTGATTCTGGCGTCTCCGTGCTCTTTTATTGCTTGCCAGTTTTTGTTGATCTTCAGTCGGCAAGTTCCCATCGCAACCTCATCCTTCAGACTATGTTTAAAGGTGTAAATCCAATAAATACTTTCAGAGCAGCAATGGACGTCGGTGTTAAAGCCCCTGTTATACATAGGCTTGCCAGTCTTTGCAGCTCTGACAGTTTAGCAATCGTTACCGTTGTTTCCTATTTACGACCATATTTTCTATCCACTTAGATAAAGTGCCTTTTATACCATGCTTCTTGGCTGCTAAGACCATAGCTATGAAGGAGATGTTATCAAAGGTTCCCTTTATGCCAAGAAACGTAGCTAATCTTGTGCTTCATCACTATTTTTATTGTATTGACTGTTTGATTGAGGGCTGATTCACAGGATCTCTGTGATATTCATGTTATAAATTTATGCAAAGATCTGAAAGATCCATATTTAAAATTAAATTGTACTGGCATTTTTTTGTTATAATGCGTTTAAAAATACATTGGTAATACTATAATTTACCGTTAGAAAAAAAAGCGTTAGAGACGCAGTTGTGGGGGAGTTGCAAAGCAAACGGAAGCTTTGTGCATCTTGTTAGCGATAATCTTTATTTGCAGTTGAAGAAAATGATATCTCAAAAACAGGCGTTACTACGCCATTTGGTTTGTATAAATTTAATTTTATGCCGTTTGGTTTATGCAACGCGGCGCAAACATTTCAAAGATTTATTAATGAAAACCAACAGAAAAACACCAAAAACTGCACCAAAAACTTGACTCGGACACGTGTTTCAACAGCTAAGCTGTTATCATCAGCGATACCGATACTAAAAATAAAAACAACGGGAAGCTTATATATACTATCTGCTTATCACGCATCGTTAACTTAATTGATTCTTAGATAAGCTTAAATAATTCCGAAAATCCTAATGGGCCGTTATCATCATAATTCATAAGCAAATTTCTGTTTTTAAAAATTTCTAAACTTTCATAAGAATCAAGTTCGTTTTTATTATCTACCCTCTTAATTAATTCAATGGCCATTTTCAAGCATATGCATGGCAACACTGGACCTATCTGTGCGATGATATTTGACATGAGCTACGTGCTCTTTAAAACGAGTTTTAATAGGTCTCTTGGTTTGCCCTATATATACTTGGTTACAGTCTTTACAATTAATTTTATATATTCCCGATTTATCACACATTTCTATTGGGTCTTTCGGATTGCCTAAAAGATTTTGCAAGTTGTTATTACTAGAAGTCACTGTTTGATAATTAAATTTTGAAAATATTTTTGAAGACCTTTTGTGTATGTGGGATAATTTGGTAATTTGACATATTTCTTATCTATTTTGCTATTACTAGTTCCTAACGTTGTAATGTTTCTAATGTTTAACTTATGTTTATGTTTTCTAATTATGTTTGTGACAATTGATTCTTGAAAACCATTGTATGATGCAATCTGCTTAATATTTCGCAGTTCTTTATCAAAGTTTTGTTTTGACAATGGGAAATGTAATAATCGGTGAATCAAAAGTTGAAAGATGCAAGTTTATGTTGCATACTATGGTTGGAATCATTTGTTATAAACCTCATAGTGTTAGTGTCTTTACGATAAATATCTATATCAAGTTTGTTGCCATTTCTTGTCACTAAAGTGTCTAAGAAAGGTAACTTAAGGTTTGTTTCTGTTTCATAGGTAAACTTGATCGTCTCAAATTTTGAATTTAAAATTTCTACAAATTGCTGAGGGCTGTAAACTTTAGTGTCGATGACTGCAAAAACGTCATCTACATATCTACACCAAATTCTAGGAAAATATTCTAAATTATTTTTTAAATCAGTTTCAAATTTACCCATGAACAGGTTAGCCATAAACGGAGATAAGCTGTTACCCATTGTTGTACCATAATTTTGTTGATAAATATTATTGTTAATTTGAAAGTAGGTTTGACTCATACATAATCTTGCTAATTTAATAAAATTATCTACTTCTGAATTGTCTAAATGGTTTTGGTGTAACATATCTTTCAAATAATCTAAAGTGATATCTATCGGAACGCTTGGAAACAATGAACAGACATCGAATGAAACTAAAACTTCGTTCTCAGTCAGCTCAATGTTTTTATTTTTTCAATAAAATCGTATGAATTTTGAACACTGAAATTTGATTGTTGATATTCAAAACTGTTGAATTTATTTGACAACCATTTAGATATCAGATAAGTAGGAGCATTAATACCTGAAACAATGGGACGCATTGCTTTTCCGGGTTTATGTATCTTAGGTAAACAATACATTCTAGGAAGAACCGGGTTAGATACCGTTAGTCTAAACCTAAGTTGTTTTGGTATAATATTTTCACATTCTAATAAGACTCTACGGGTATCAGCAATCATTTTGGGAAGAGGATTTTTAGATATTAATGAATAGGGGCTTCATTAAGCATCACCTGAACTGACTCAAAATAATCCTCTTTGTCCAAAATAACTACTTTATTGCCTTTATCTGCTTTGAGATAACAACAATTTTTCTCTTTAAGATTTTTAACAATGTTTATTTCTCTCGCGTTAAATTTAAATTTTGGTAACTGCTGAATATTATCTGAAATTTGAATTTTACAGGCATTCCTAATGAATTTTTAGAATTATCGTCTAAAAGTTTGATCGAACTTTCAATTCCTACAATAATCTTATCTATGGGCGCTTTGTTAAATTTGAGGTTATATTTCAAGCCTTTATTCAACAAAGTTAATTCGTCATTGTTAAAAAATCTCCGAGGATTTGTTTACCACTATGTTAGATTTTTGGGGATCAAGTCTGTGCACCTCTTTTTCTTTTTAGATAATTCTGTGAACTTTTGTTGTGGGTCATCTTTTTTTGCCAAAATTTGTGTTGAATAATTTCATTAATATGGTGCAAAAACTTAATCCATTGAACATACTCGTCTTCATTTAATCCTGAAGTCAGTTTTAAATGTAACTCATATGCTTCTAACTCTAATTTACCTAATTTACCATAATGACATTTAATTTCCAAATCTAACCATTTACGCTTAGCAAATTCAAGCGCCTTTTACATGAGTTTGAATTAAGATTTGCATAAACTTTAATAAATTTTGGAAAACACCTGCTTTGCGGCAAGATTTAAGAAATTCAATGTCACATTTAACAAAGAAATCTTACTTTTAATCTTGAAGAACCTGTTCCGTAGTGTAGACCTGGAAGCCATCTTGATTAAAGGAAAGGAACACCAACTGCAGCGTCTATTTAACCAACAGAAAACACCAAAAACTGCACCAAAACTTGACTCGGACACGTGTTTCAACAGCTAAGCTGTTATCATCAGCGATACCGATACTAAAAATAAAAACAACGGGAAGCTTATATATACTATCTGCTTATCACGCATCGTTAACTTAATTGATTCTTAGATAAGCTTAAATAATTCCGAAAATCCTAATGGGCCGTTATCATCATAATTCATAAGCAAATTTCTGTTTTTAAAATTTCTAAACTTTCATAAGAATCAAGTTCGTTTTTATTATCTACCCTCTTAATTAATTCAATGTCGCCTACTCTATGGCCATTTTCAAGCATATGCATGGCAACACTGGACCTATCTGTGCGATGATATTTGACATGAGCTACGTGCTCTTTAAAACGAGTTTTAATAGGTCTCTTGGTTTGCCCTATATATACTTGGTTACAGTCTTTACAATTAATTTTATATATTCCCAATTTATCACACATTTCTATTGGGTCTTTCGGATTGCCTAAAAGATTTTGCAAGTTGTTATTACTAGAAGTCACTGTTTGATAATTAAATTTTGAAAATATTTTTGAAGACCTTTTGTGTATGTGGGATAATTTGGTAATTTGACATATTTCTTATCTATTTTGCTATTACTAGTTCCTAACGTTGTAATGTTTCTAATGTTTAACTTATGTTTATGTTTTCTAATTATGTTTGTGACAATT
Organism: Abscondita cerata; assembly: GCA_030710515.1. Lineage (NCBI taxonomy): Eukaryota > Metazoa > Arthropoda > Insecta > Coleoptera > Lampyridae > Abscondita > Abscondita cerata. The sequence goes on from JALBCR010002870.1 coordinate 32,315, forward strand.
GATTCTTGAAAACCATTGTATGATGCAATCTGCTTAATATTTCGCAGTTCTTTATCAAAGTTTTGTTTTGACAATGGGAAATGTAATAATCGGTGAATCAAAAGTTGAAAGATGCAAGTTTATGTTGCATACTATGGTTGGAATCATTTGTTATAAACCTCATAGTGTTAGTGTCTTTACGATAAATATCTATATCTAGTTTGTTGCCATTTCTTGTCACTAAAGTGTCTAAGAAAGGTAACTTAAGGTTTGTTTCTGTTTCATAGGTAAACGATCGTCTCAAATTTTGAATTTAAAATTTCTACAAATTGCTGAGGGCTGTAAACTTTAGTGTCGATGACTGCAAAAAACGTCATCTACATATCTACACCAAATTCTAGGAAAAATATTCTAAATTATTTTTTTAAATCAGTTTCAAATTTACCCATGAACAGGTTAGCCATAAACGGAGATAAGCTGTTACCCATTGTTGTACCATAATTTTGTTGATAAATATTATTGTTAATTTGAAAGTAGGTTTGACTCATACATAATCTTGCTAATTTAATAAAATTATCTACTTCTGAATTGTCTAAATGGTTTTGGTGTAACATATCTTTCAAATAATCTAAAGTGATATCTATCGGAACGCTTGGAAACAATGAACAGACATCGAATGAAACTAAAACTTCGTTCTCAGTCAGCTCAATGTTTTTAATTTTTTCAATAAAATCGTATGAATTTTGAACACTGAAATTTGATTGTTGATAGAAATTGTTCGTTTTATTTGTCAGAATTATTTTAGTATCGTATCGTTGACGCTATTATCATTTATTTGACAGTCACGAGTCGACCGTCGACGCGTCGACGTCTAGTATATACTTGTGTGTGACAAAGTTGATTTCGGTTAATTCATTTTTTTTAATATAAGTCATTTTTCAAGTATGCAGTAGAATATTTAATATGGCATGTGTAAAGTGTTTAAATGAATTTAGAAGGAGCGATAAGTATATAACGTGCAACGGATGGCGTGATAGTAACTATCATATAAAATGCGTTAATATATCAGAAAATGTGCATAAATTCTTTAATGAAAGTCCGAACATCCTTTGGTGCTGTGACCGATGTTGTGTAATAAAGAAATACGGAGTGAACGCTACATTGGGGTCAATCATGGAAAAGGTGAAAATATGTAGTGAAGAAATTGAAGGTTGTAAAGAAGCAATTAAACAACAGTCAGGTAGTATTGCTGAATTAATGAATGAAAATCAAGATAAGATTGAAAGTTGTATATCCCACTTATCGGAAACTAAATCAGTAAGTTATGCTGATAAACTAAAATAAAAAAAGCGATCCAGTGTTAGTAATTAAACCCAAAAAAGATGGTCAAAAATGTTACCAAACAAAGCAGAACATTGTTGAGAGCATTGATCCCCCAAACATTGCGATTTCCGATGTTAAAGGTGCTAGCAAGGGAGGCATTATTATTGGATGTAAAAACGATGAAGCAGTTTCAAAACTAAAAGAAGCTGTACAAGAAAAACTTGGCAACAATTATGAAATAAATGTACCAATAAAACGCATCTAAATTAAGTCCGGAAGATATAGAGATGAAAATCACTTCACAAATTGACTCCATGGACGTAGACAGGACAAAAATTAAAGTAGTGCACGTAGCAGCTGCGAAAAATCAAAAGTAGTTCTTTGCATATGTTGAAGTAGATGGAAACTCATACGAAAAGCTACTTGAAGAGGAAAAGTAAATTTAGGTTGGGACAGATGCAAAGTTGTAGATGCTATAATGCCAACAAGATGCTTTAAATGCAACGGATACGGTCATAAAGGTAGTGAATGTAAGAGAGACCTAACTTGTCCAAGATGTGCCGGTAATCATAATGTCAACCAATGTAAAGCAGAGGAACCGGACATCAAATGTGCGAATTGTTGCGAAGTGGTGAATAAATTAAAATTGAAAATTGATGTTAAACATGAAACGTGGAATCCAATATATGCGGTTTTCAAAAGAAAATTAGAAATTGAGAGAAACAAAGTTAATTTTTTAGAGTAAAGGGGTTCAACGATATAATTTACTTGAATATAGAAAGTTTAGTGGCACACTTTGAACAAATTGAAATGCTTGTTTTGTTCCAGGAACCATTGTTGTTATTTCTTGTAGAAACGCGTATTACAAGCGACATAAAAGACTCCGAAATTTCAATTCCTGGATATAATTTGATTCGTTGTGATTCTCATAATAGACATACTGGTGGTGTAGTAATGTATGTTAAAAATTGTGTTAAGTTTAAAAATGTGAAAACCCAGATTTTGGAAAAAATGCATGGTTAACTAGTTTACACATTGTGCAAGGTTTACCAAGCGGATTCTACACGTTATTATATCATAGTCCTAGTGCAAGTGATGCAGTATTTTTAGAATTTTTTGAAAACTGGTGCGACGATAAAATCAATTCACAAGAAATGAACTTGATCATTGGAGATTTTAACATAGATATGTCAAGATGCACTACATACAGTAAGAAAATGAAAAATATAATTTCAGAAAATGGTATGTGTCAAATTGTTGATGAGTACACAAGAATTACAGAAAAAAGTAGCACAATAATTGACCTTGTGATTACAAATCGGCAAGAAACAGTAGCTAAAGTGATGGATTGTAAAATTTCTGACCACGAAACCATAAAAATTACATTTAATTACAATAATGATGACAAAGAGTTTCAACAGCAAAAAAATAACGTTTGCAAATATGAAGCGCTATTCAGGTCAAGAATTACAAAAACAACTCTTGCAATTTAACTGGGTGAAGCCATTAGCATGTGATGTAAATACTACGGCGGCAATTCTTGTTCAAAATTCTACAAGGATGTGTTAACAAATTAATTGTTAAAGAAACTAGAGTAGTACCCCGTATAAATCCATGGTTTTCAACGGAATTAAGACGAATTCAAGAAGTGCGCAACACGCTATATAAACAAGCCAAAAAAACATAACGAACAGGATTGGTTAAATTACAAAAATATGAGAAATTACTATAACTGTTTAATTAAAAAAAGAAAATGCGAGCATATTCAGCGAAATATCAATTCGGTGAAAGACAATCCTAAGCAGATGTGGAAAAACTTAAACAACTTATAAATGGTAACAGTAACAAGGTCACTCAAAAAGGCATCAAGTTTCTTAATTTAGAAATTGAACAAACGAATAAAATAGCCGAAGCATTCAACAATTACTTTGTTGATAGCATAAACGAAATTAGTCGTAGCATTCCAATTTCTCAACATATTATAAAGCTTTCTACATGCCATTCCAATAAATTTACATTCAATTCGATCACAGCTTCAAATCTAAAATCCATTATCCAAAAAATGAAAAAGAAAAGCAGTGTAGATGGAATTACTCTACAGATTATCATTGACGACTTACCAATCATTGAAACAACTCTCCTAAATTTAATAAACCAGTACCTAAAATACCTGGAACACAGAAACTGCAGCGAATACAGACCTATAAATATGTTACTTACTTTAGAAAAAGTTGTAGAAGTTCTTGCTAAAGAACAACTGGAAAAGTATTTAGAAGAAAATAATATAATTACTAATATCCAATCGGGTTTTAGAAAAAATCATTCGTGCAAAACTGCTCTAAATCTAGTTCTAGCCAATTGGAAGAACGATATTGAAAGCGGACAAAAGGTTGTTGCGGTACTGCTTGACCTTAAGAGGGCTTTTGAAACGGTAAATCTGATTCTTTTACTTTAAAAAATGGAAAAATACGGCATCACCGGAAATGCTTTGAAGTGGTTCCAAGATTACCTAACCGATAGGCGCCAGATAACCATCTATGAGGGAGAAAAATCTACATCTAGAGAGGTCTTAGTAGGGGTGCCTCAAGGGACAATTTTAGGCTCTTTGTTATTTAGCATTTACATAAATGACATGATAAATTCAGTTAAATATGATAGGGTAAACTTGTTTGCCGATGATACCTTAATATACTCAGTATACTATTGGCGCGCATAAATAAACCTGTCAGAATTATCGAATCTCCCGTATTGCATTGGCGTAGGTACCTGATACATTTGAAAAATCATATTTTTAGTAGGTAAATATATTATAATAGTAAAATCTACCTTGATATGAATTATTATGTGATTATATGTTATTTATTTTATTTGTATAGTAGATCACATTACAAATTTTACTTCATACGTATTATATACCATTATTTTTGTATCTTGGTATAATACCCACATCTACGGCTATGATTCTCGTTTAGTCAGTACCTGGGCTGATGACAACGTGCTTATACAGATTAAGCTATTGTTCTCAGACCCTAGATGGGTCGATATGCTGCAAGAGCGGCACAATGATCGTATTTTGGTTAGAATTTATTGGTTTTTACTTAACCGTAGAAGTACCGCTTTCACAAGAAAATAAAGAATTATTTCAAGCAATTATGATTTATTACTCCGCGCCAATAGTATACAGAGTATAGCAGTGACCGATATCGACATTAAAAGTGCAGTAAACAATATTAATAGTGACTTAGTGAATATTTCTAATTGGTTAAAATTTAATAAACTCAAACTTAACACTTCAAAAACAAAAGCACTAATATTAAGTAATAATGGGTCGATGACGGACTGCAAGGTTAGAATCGACAATGTTGAAATTGAGTAACTCGATTGAATCAAAATATTTGGGAATAATTATTGACAACAAACTATCTTTCAAAATCACATTAGTTACATCATACGTAAAGTAGCTCAAAAAATAGGGTTCTTTGGAAGAATAAGTTCGAAATTGAGTGTTTGGTCCCGAATTCTGGTATATAAAACTATAATTGCACCTCATTTTGATTATTGTGCAACCATATTATTCTTGTCTTCCGAAGGCGACTTTCAAAGACTGCAAAAATTACAAAATAAAGCAATACGGATCATATTACGGTGTAGTAAAATGACACGAATATCGTCAATGCTAAATGCATTACAATGGTTAAGTGTTAAGCAACGAGTTTATTTTAAAACGTTGATATTTATTTATAAGATAATTAATAATATGTTACCTAGCTACATGCAGAAATTTATTGTTTTTAATAAGGATATACATCAATATAACACTAGAGATTTAAATAGTTTTAGGCTCTCTTTAGCTAAGAAAACTTTTTCACAATACAATTTATATTATAAGGTCAAAGGAAAGGAACACCAACTGCAGCGTCTATTTAACCAACAGAAAAACACCAAAAACTGATGATAACAGCTTAGCTGTTGAAACACGTGTCGAGTCAAGTTTTGGTGCAGTTTTGCAGTGTTTTCTGTTGAGTTATATTATAAGGGCTTAAAAATACATAATGAGCTGCCTGAGAAATCCAGAAAGGACAGACTTTGATGAATTTTTAAAAAAGCATGCTTAAAGCATGTGAGAGAGGTGATTCTTGTATGATTAGAGATTAGGTGATATTTGTAAACATCTTATTATTAGATGAATAAACTTACTTACAGTGTCCGTATGAAAGCGACTTTTCCTGGCATCAGAAATTTGTCCACATTACACAGAAAAACGTCTTCGGAAGCAGACAACCAGCGTACAAAAGCGGAACAAAATTCGTCAAACCGTTTTTGAGTTATTCCGAATATACAATATTTGTTTGGAAAGTTTGACGCCCTTTGGCGCGCTTATGGTGCACTTTTGGTTATAGGTAAATTAGTGTCAAACGGTCTATTTTGAGACAGAGAACCTGTGGTAAAGCCGTGTACACACCTTTCAGAAACACCCTGTATAGTATAAAAGTTAAAGATGTCTATACAGAGAGAGTTAAAGTATGGAGACACCCGAATTTCTCATCGTTAAAATTCATTTTTACGAAAATGATTAATACAAAAGCTTTTATGAAATTTTTATCTACATATTGACAAAATTGTTGTTATTCAATTGTTTTTGAGTTATGAAATTTACGAGATATTTTTAAATAGTAACCTTTTTAATATTGTATTACTTATTCAATAGAAATTGTTTTTCTCTTTATAATGGTATACACATTTTTTTGGTAGTATTGAATTTCTTCGAGGAAATGCCGGTTAAAGTTAAAGTATTTACAATTAATTAATTTCCTATTCGTAAACGATACAACTATGATAAACAAAAGCGAAACGATGAACAAAAGCAATATCACTAAGGCTGAATTTGTTTGCTTACGATACATTTTTTAATTTTGTGTAATTTGTTGGTGTGGCGAGTTTAAGTGAACGTGAAAGAATTGAAATACTTATGATGCTGGGTTATCAAGAGACATAGAAGTTTACTAGAAGTTTGTAATTTATTTAATGATACGCATCCAAATAGAAATACAATTTCCAAATCTGTTGTTGGTAAAACTTTACAACGTTTTGAATAAACGAGTAGCGTTAAAAATTTACCAAAAAGTGGTAGATCTAGAACATCAACAACTGGATGTTTTATTGGCTGAATCTGAAAATCCCCATTTACCAACCAGGTAATTAGCGGCCAATCTCAATATGTCGCAGTCTTCGGTCGTCTCAATTTAAAAAAATGAGAAGTGTAAACCCTATAAGGTACATCTTGTACACGAGTTGGTAGAGGGTGATTTGTAAAAAAATGTCAAATATTTGCAATAATATTGAAAATTTTGTCGACAATATTATTTTTTCTGACAAAACTACGTTTTGCCTTAATGGTGAAATAAATAGACATAATTGCAGATACTGGTCATCGGAAAATCATCTTTGGGTTTTAGAACACCATACGCAGTATTCTCAACAGGTTAATGTTTGGGCGGGAATTCTGTGACAATTTAACTTCGGCTATGTACTTACAGTTATTTAAAAATCAAATTATACCTACCTGTGCTACTCTTTAACTCCACAATAACAATGGACACCTTCTCAACAACAATATCTGGTTCCAGCAAGATAGCGCCCCACCACACTAATGGTGCAAATGCAAACAATGTGTTTCTAAACAGATGGATTGGGACAAGAGGAAACATTGAGTGGCCAGCTCGTTCGCCGGATTTAAGCCATTTAGATTTTTTTCTGTGGGATACGTAAAAAATAAATAAAATGTGTGTCTTGCGACATCTCGTGTAAACATTGACACGTGTGAATAGTATAAACTAAGAAAAATGCCAACAGTTAACTGTAACGGCATGTGTATAGTGCAAAGCGCTATCTAAGCGATAGCTTTAATGCTTGTAACACACGTTGCCGATAAAGCCAAGTATAACTTGTACAGAAGCAGACACGCAACAAAAACACCTGATGCAGCATTTCGCTCTTATTGTGAGCTCATCAGAGGTGTATACTTAAGTGCGGTATACGATAATAAAAATAAAGTTTACTAAGATAAGCCCAATAACATAGAATATTTAAAAACTAGAATTACCAGAACGATAGAAGAAATTCCCTGTGAATTCTTAGAAAATTCTCTTCGTGGTTTTGTAAGTCGATTGGGTCATTGTCAAATTTGTAAATAGAGGACAATATAAACATTTAATTTACTAGATTTATATGTTTGTTTGTATTTATTTATGCCTTAGTTGTTTTTGAACTCTGCTCGCTTTTGTTCATCGCTTCGCTTTTTGTTTATCATGGCTGTATCGTTTACGAATCCGAAATTAATTAATTGTAAATACTTTAACTTTAACCGGCATTTCCTCGAAGAAA